>OZ023143.1:23608600-23747924 GCA_963675895.2 Styela plicata | reverse complement strand
AAGAATGAGGAAAATCCAGGAACGATATTACCTTGTTTGCTCTGTGATGAAAACTTCACATCTGGATCTGATTTGAAAGAAACATATGTTTGGAACATATATATGGAGAAGAATATTGTAGCGCTTTACCACCGGCATGGTACAGCGGATGCGCAAGATGTGAACAAAATATCTGGTGATTGTGAATTTACTAAAAATTATTCTGTAAATGCGACAATCAGTAAATTATGTTCTCATAAAGAAGACTTACCAGGTCACAGACAGACGCACACGAGTGATAAAAGTTTTCATTGTGAAACATGCAAGAAGTCATTTTCTAAAAAAATTGCTTTACGAATGCACATGCGAATACACACTGGTGAAAAACCCCATCATTGTGTAACATGTGGGAAGTCGTTCAGCCGAAAAGTATATCTGGTAGGACATAAGCGAACTCATACAGGTGAAAAACCACATCATTGTAAAACCTGTGGCAAGTCATTTATCCGAAAAACAGATCTGAAAAGACATATTCGAACTCACACAAGTGAAAAGCCACATCGTTGTGAAACATGTGGAAAGTCATTTAGTCGAAAAGAACATCTCCAAACACACATGAGAATTCACACAGATGAAATGCCTTATTGTTGTGAATTATGCGAGAAATCGTTTCGTCAAAAAGGAAATTTGAAAACACACATGCGGAGACACACAGTGGAAAAACCCCATCAGTGGGAATTTTGTGAAAAGTCATTCGATAAAAAGCACGTCAGAACTCACAAAGGCGAAAAACCTTATTATTGTGAAACAAGTCATTTCGTCGAAATCAACATCTGAAAAGATAAATGCGAATTCACACAGGTGAAAAGTCTCATCATTGTGAAATATGTTGTAAATCGCTTAGTCAAAAAGTACACGTGCGAACACACACCATCCCAATAAAACATGTGGGAAGTCATTCAGTCAAAAGGAACCGTTGAAAACTCAAATGCTAACTCACGAAAAAACGTACCATTGTGAATAAATTTGGAAATTTGTGAGGAAATTTGAGAATACACACCGATAAAAACATGCATAATTGAGTAACATACGGAAATTCGTTTAATCTAATAATAAATTTGATAAATAAGAAATTTGCTTCTTCTAAACCGGCGTGTCCTTTATGGATGCCATTGGGAATGTGAAGAACACTAGACAAGATGCTTAAGTTCTACACACATACACAAAGTCATCGAAATAATTGTCCGAGCTGGTCTGACTTTAGTTTTAGTTATGTCTACTAATGTTATATCGACTTTTGCAAGATTAATTGTGTCAATAATACTGAATCAATGTTTAAATACGTGTTGACCAAATTTGTTTTATATTTTATTGTTATATCTTGTCACATGCCTCCAGAATTTGTTGTTATGGAATGTAAGCAATAAATCTTCTTTTAGTGAAGCGAGCCTGTTTACTTCACTTGCTACGATGATGACCACTATGCAACATAGTTTCAGTATCTAAATATTGAGTGATTGCCACCAGGGAAATTCACAGTGAATCTAATTGCTCAACCGGTGATGTGCAAACGATATTTTATATTTTGCCAACGTTTCGAATGTCTATACATGATGGTTAAGTCATCAACAATACTATATACTGTAAAGGGGGACATTCTAAAATAAGCTAGTAAATAAAAGATAAAATACTCTAAATTCTGAATAAAAAGAGACATAAAAGCCTAAAGATAAATGTCTAACCCTATCTTAGTTGAAAGATAGTCTGATAAGCTGCCGGAAACATGCAAGTCTTCTTATCATTCATTGTCAGTGATATGCTGTTGATGTGATATGATTCTAAAAATAGTCTTTTCTTGTAATGATCTTCTCTCTCTAATATAGTAGCTTCTTCCCAATCTATATTCTGTGGTCATTGCAGTATGCATGCTTGGATAATGCAGACTTTTCATAATCACATTTTCCTACATCTCGCTGGTGTTCTTGACACCTTGTGGCAAAACTTCTCTTTGTTTCTCATAGGTATACATAGGAACTTAACCATTCCATTGCCCTTATGAAGAACGTCTGTATAGACATTCGAAACGTTGGCAAAATATAAAATATCGTTTGCACATCACCGGTTGAGCAATTAGATTCATTATAATAGTTTCAGTATATCGTGATATATGAGGCCCCTTGACAGAATAAGAAAATATCTTATCATGATCGAGATGCCAATTTTATAGTTCAAATCTTGATTGAATTGGGATGCATGTCGAATCAGAGCGAATTGAATACACATTTGTGTGATTCGTTCAGAGATATATCGAGATTTTGTCAAGTATGAGGTATATTGACCCTGTATTTGCGGTGTGATCCATCATTAGATCATGCTTAACAATACATGTGTACAATACAATTCTGGATGATTCGAGCAAATTTCATTCGCTGTATTGCATCTATATACAGAATTTTCGAAATTTAATAGAAAAATTGCCAAATATATCAAACATTTCTATAAGTTTTTATGTTGAATCAGATTTAACGCCAGTATTTCGCATTGTTAATTCTGACAACCTCTGTGTTGTTGTGACGTTTTCACCGCACTTTTTACGCGTTGTCGATTGTTTAATAAACGTCAGTCTGGGCTGGACCTCGAAAATCGTGTTTGTTCTCTTAGTTGTCTGATTGGGAATGGGGAGTCTTGGATATTCACTGGCGCGGTGGCAGAGGCGGGATCGAATTCATTATTATCGTGGACTGAATTTCTACCATGCGGATCAAGCTGAAGATGCATTGGATGGCGACATGTTAATTGGTGTTTTTTTGAGAGCCAAGACGGTCAAGCGGCCTGCAAATGGACTCTTTTGCAACGCGAACAAATCGCATTACATCAACGCTGCTAAGTATATGTTTGTCATACGCAAGTTGATTAGTACTGTTTTGCGCCAGTTATTATATTCCTGTATGATTTCGTAATTCTGGTTATTAACCAATATAGCTACAGCATCGAAGCCTATTGCCATCTTGTCTACTAATGTCATGAGTACAAATTTACCTGTGCCAATTTCAAGTCAGAATACTGAAATTAGCGTTCAATTTGGTTTTTGTTTTGGTATTATATCCTATTATACATTTAAAATTAGTTGGTATAGAATTTAAGCAATAAATCTTCACAAAAAATGATGCTTGTTCACTTTACTGAATATGAAAATGACTTGGCAGCGGCAAACACAATAAAAATATGGAGTTAATATCATAGAAATTATCTTTAGCTACAATTTTTACGAACTATGTGAGAAAACAACGATAAAAATATCTGAAACTACAGGAGATTTTCTTGGATATTAATGTCAAAAAAGGGCATCAAATTGAAGATCAACGCAAGCGATGATAAACTTAAATGGCCAAATATCTCCTAAGTCAAGTTGTCAGAAAGAATCATAAAATATATACAAAGCCAATTTGAAAGTACTTGGTAGTATTTACAAACTGCTGCTATAAAATAGACCATTTGCAAGAAGTCAGTAAGGATTACTGTGTCACTACATGTGATATCTGCATCAAGCGTATACAGGTGCTTCCGGCCTTGCTTAGAGTGAATTTCAATTAAAAAATATATGCATGTGATACACGCGGAGAGAAACCTAATTTTATTAACATTTAAAAATTCCGTTGTGAATAGTATCGATGGTGTATTGCATGTTATTAGCATGTTTTGGATATTCATGACTAGGAATGCAAGTTTGGAATAATTTTATGGAATCAAATCTTTTCGAATATGTATTAAGAAAAATTTTCCCAACTGTAAGATGCTATATTAGGTTACAAAACCCAAAAAACACGTTCGTTGTTCTAATTCAGGCAACACTGAACAAGAACGAATTTTATCGCTAAAAGTCACTAAATAGCCGAAGAATTTCAAAATGTTTGTTTTCAAAGTCTGACAACGACAGAACTTCAAATACGCGAGGCAACAGTATACTCTTCGAAAAACAACCATATGTCTTGAAATCCTAAGAATCGATTCGTATTAACAATGATTCGATTCGAAATTCTAAAACTTACTTACATCCCTATTCACATCGCAAAAGTACATTTTAGGTACAATTCCATTGAAGAATGGCGCTAACTAAAACTTCCCCTTCGCCGATCTAGTCGATTACTGTGGCAGTTTCCCAGAGGGAATTGAAATCATGAAAAAAATGGGTAGAATTATCTACTACAAATTTTCAATATTCCGTTATTACAACTATTATTGGTTCTAGTCCATGACAGTGGCAATTTCCCCCAAGTGTTTCCTGACACTGAAAGTAACGATAAAATTATTTACAAAGGTTTTTTCAAATCGTTGTGATTGCGTTTAAACGTCATATTCACTTGTATTCATCGGGTTCATGTACGGGCTTTCGTTTTTTATTTCATGGAGTCTACGTTCCTTTATCTCTTCATAATTATGTGGGATTTCATATCCTTCTCCGCGCAATGATGTTTCGTTGAAGTCGACTGTTGGACTGGCTGATGATGATGATGATGGCAAGGACGATTGGTTCGTAGCTTGAAGCACTTTATTGTGATCGATGGCAATAGGTTCGTATGCGCTTTCACTGAATCTGTGTTCCGTTTGAGAAGTAACCGTTGTGTCATGTTAAGACTTGCTCCTGAAATACCAATAAGGGATGGTTAGGTTGCGTGAAGTTTAGTGCAATAAATAAATGTCATAAAAAAATTAATGTTTGAAGCGCAGGAAGAAAGAAGTAGAATGGAGAGCCTATATTTCTTTCAATCTATATCATGTTGTAAAAGGTTATTTACTTTTTTGTTTTGTTTTTCAGTGCTCAATGAGTCTGCATAATTCATTCGAAATGCGGATTATATCCAAGGAAAAAACTTACGAAATTTAAGTAATGACAAGCCAAATTGAAATTAAATATAAATATATCCGGAGTGTCCTCACGGGAAATTCATGCCGTAAGATATGAACCGGAGTTATCCACACCTTAGCAGCACGAACCACCAGTAGCCCACTCTCGGCAGATTCAATGGAAGTGGTGAATTGTTTTACTTTCGACCGGGGCAGATACTACCAATGGAACTCTAATTTGTATCTTTTTAGTCCTGTGAGTGCAATTTGCACTACGTTTATGTAAACCTCTCTGCCACCAAGTGATCGTTGAGGTAATTCTCAGGCGCCACTTTCAAATCTGCGCAGAGTAAATTTCAATGAAAAACAAATTCAATAAGATTTGCTCTGATTGGGACTTTACTTTATACCTTTCCATCCTTTTCCCGATGTAAATTCCAGCACCGAAGGTTACTCCTGCCAGTATGAAAGCTCCAATCGTCATCAATATCAATGGTAATGTCTGCGTGGAAGCCTGGGGTGTAGCTGTGCATAAGAATGGATATGAATGATTTCTGAATTTTATTCGACAATTCCATTTAATAGATATATTGGTTTATGATTCTACTGTCCAATCTTCAGATATTTTTGCGCGTAGGAACTACCGTTATGAATACTGCAGTCTTCATGTAGGATAGGACAACACAAAATGTGTGTCTACAGTCGCACTTCGATTGGTATTGTCTGGTGAACGAAACTTAATTCATCGAAATGCACAAAGTTAAAAAAATACACGGTACAAAGCAGTTGTACGAGGAAAATGATCCCCTTCAGTTTAATAGATAAACGCAATTACCGGTACCGGTAGACATTCTGTGCCACTCAAACAGCTTTGTTCTGGTAGAATTTCTGACGGTAGTTCCTATGCGCAAAATATTTAATCCTTTGAATTCTCTTCTACAGTTGTCGCAAAATTCATAAAGCAAGAATAAATCAGAAAATATTTTCTTTTGTGGAAAATACTGCACCTTAACGTGCAACTGCCATTACACTTACTCCAATATTACTTTATACGGATGGGAACACTATAACCAAGTGAAAATGCAGGTCTTGCGAGAGAGAATGAAAACTTCTAAGATGGGCCAGTACACGGCCTGACATCTAAATATTTCGCTTTATTTGCGTTGAGTCAATTGCCCACCATTTACCTCCGCAAACAGTATACGTATAATTGAAGTTTATTCCATATATTCGAATCGTAGTCTTATAATAAACAAGCAAAGGCATCTCATTTTAAATACGCCAAATTGATCATTTTTCGATTCACCTAATTTTGAATCGCTGTAAAAATCAAATCGAATAATTTATGAAAAATTTTTCATCAATTACAAATCGAATATTTTGGACAAAGTTTACTATTATCAGCACAAGCTTACCTCCACAATCAGTGTAATTATAATTGAAGTTTATTCCAAGGTAATGCCTGCTTTCACTCCCAATGTTGAATACTATACTTGGCGGCCATTTATTGCCTTGCAATATTGTGCATTTGGAATCGAAATCTCGACTGCATATTTGATGTGACTGAGTCGTAACGTAGATAAAGCATGGATCAGGTTCGTCTGATAGAGTGTGGGATCGGCAGTAGGAGGTGCCTAAAAGTTACCAATTTTGTTGATTAGGAATATAAGATGTATCGTACCATAGAGAATAAGATATTTAATTCTTTTTTTTTTAATTATTGCGACAAAGAGAATTTTGCGCGTTGTTTTGAACGCTACGAAGTTGTCAAAGGTTGCACTAAAAAATATAGGATAACGGCATGAAGCAAAGTTGCGGTGGAGAGTTTCTACTCGATGCAGTACTATAGCGTTTCAGTCCTGGATAGAAAAAGTTCTGGTTTTTTATTTCGACGAATCTCTTTGCATATCTATTGGTTGTTAATCAATTTCTTTAAATTGCTTTTTTGAGCATGCATTTAATGTGAAAAGAAAATTTTGTATCATAATGAGAAAACACTCACCATCAGGTAATAATAAGTAGCCGTCATCTCCACATCTGTCTGCATTATGCCGCACGAAACAAAGGTGATATCGAGACGAAACATAGCGTTTATGCAACTCGGTTGAATGAAAACCCATCTGCATATGTCATCCCCATTGTACTTTCCCCTCGTTTCAATTGTGCCAAATAAATTATTCAATGCTGTCACAGACTTTCTCACCAAATAATGAGCAGGTTCGGGTTGTGTTGACGGCAGCGGAAGTGAGAAAAACCTTATAATATACAAGAATGAATAGATTGTATTTTGAAAATTTCATTATAAGAAACAAAATTTTTTGCCCGCTTGAGCCGTGAAGTCGGTTTTCGTGTTGAGTTCATTTTTTGTCCCAAAATCTCTCCGAAAATAAGTCCAGTAAAACTTGGCGCGCCCTCGTGTTGCAATATCTTTGGAGAGAAATGGGGAATTTTCAGCTTAATTTATTGATGTCTTCTCCTTACAATTAAGACCCTTGCGCCGTCACTGTCCAGACACATAGGTAGTAATTGACGCAGCTGCTCTAACCGATACACACGCATATTTGTTCAAATATGGAGCAAACAATGAATTGTAATGACGAGACGCGGTCACATGTGGCACATACTTGACAAAATGAAATTGTCATCGATTACAATTTCCATTCAAAAAATTTTTACCGCTCAAACCGCAAAGAATAAATGTTGCAAAATTCACCTGTTAGAATAACTGCAATGATCAACTGTCGCATATCCATTCTCTACCACTGTGTAGTCTGTGATTCCTATCAACTTCCGCTGAAGTGCGCGTGATATTATCGTATGATTCACAGTTATGATACGTTTGGTATATTTCCATTGGCGAATATATAACGTAGCGTTGCAGATGAAGAATAGCAATGATACATTCTGTTTTTATTTCTCTGTTAACTTTGGTAGGTCTTAAGTAACTCATGTGTGTTCTGCTACAACAACAAAAATATTTTAATTTGGCTGTCTGAGGCAATAAATCAAATAATACATGTAAGGATTTGCATTTTAAATAAGTAAGGATTTGTATTTAATTTGACTGAAGAAATTTAGCACAAACTTCATTGTCTATCATGGAAGGCGATCCTCATCCCTTTAGTAATGTTTTTTTTATTTGGTCATTTATTACCTTTTATTTCTATTTTACTCGGCTTTTGTTTTACTTCGAGAAGTTTTTCATTTTTTTGTTTTTACGTGTTTACATTTTTTTCTTCTCATGTACAGTTTCCTCTTGAATCCATGTTTGGAGCCCCTCTATTTTATTTGTTTTAATGGGGGGGGGGATCCCGTATGATGTGTTTGGCCGAATTTAATAATATATAATTTTTTAGGTGTGCAAACACATGTTACTTTCTTTGAATGTTTTTTTTTTAAACTTAGTGAGAGAAAACACTCACCATCAGGTAATAATAAGTAGCCGTCATCTCCACATCTGTCTGCATTATGCCGCACGAAACAAGGGTGATATCGAGACGAAACATAGCGTTTATGCAACTCGATTGAATGAAAACCCATCTGCATATGTCATCCCCATTGTACTTTCCCCTCGTTTCAATTGTGCCAAATAAATTATTCAATGTTGTCACAGACTTCTCACCAAATAATGAGCAGGTTCGGGTTGTGTTGACGGCAGCGGAAGTGAGAAAACCTTATAATATACAAGAATGAATAGATTGTATTTTGAAAATTTCATTATAAGAAACAAAATTTTTGCCCGCTTGAGCCGTGAAGTCGGTTTTTGTGTTGAGTTCATTTTTGTCCCAAAATCTCTCCGAAAATAAGTCCAGTAAAACTTGGCGCGCCCTCGTGGTGCAATATCTTTGGAGAGAAATGGGGAATTTTCAGCTTAATTTATTGATGTCTTCTCCTTACAATTAAGACCTTGCGCCCCTCTATTTTATTTGTTTTAATGGGGGGGGGGGGGATCCCGTATGATGTGTTTGGCCGAATTTAATAATATATAATTTTTTAGGTGAGCAAACACATGTTACTTTCTTTGAATGTTTTTTTTTAACTTATTCCCTGGCACGTTTCTAAAATTTATTTGTTTATTTATTTGTTTCCTTTCCTGATTACTCTGTAATGTAATATCATTATTTGTATCACATTTTGTGTCGACAGAGGTGTCGAAATAAACTGCGAAATTTACACTGTACAGCTACAATCTTGCGCGCAATTATCTCCTCGGGATTCGACCTACCGTGTACCCAACATGAAGAGATATCTTGTCGCTTTACTAGACGAGCGATTTACTGATCGACATTACTATGTACTGAAAAGGGATCGTTCTAAAATAAGCTAGTAAACAAAAGATGAAATATTCTAAATTTCTGGGATAAAAAAGAAACGTAAAAGGCTAAAGATAAATGTCTAATCCTATCAGCGTTGAAAGATAGACTGATAAGTTGCAGGAAACAAGCTAGTCTTTCTTATCATCCATTGTAGCTTCTTCTCAATCTATTCTGTGGTCGTTGCAGCATGCATGAAAAAATGTGATTTTGAGAAGTCAGCATTATTCAAGCATGCATACTGCAACGACCACAGAATAGATTGGGAAGAACCTACAATCTCAGAGAGAGAAGATCATTACAAGAAAAGACTATTTTTATAATCATTTCATATCAACAGCATATCACAGACAATGAATGAAAAAGACTTGCATGTTTCCTACAGCTTATCAGTCTATCTTTCAACGCTTATAGGATTAAACATTTATCTTTAGCTTTTTACGTTTCATTTTTACCCCAGACATTTAAAGTATTTCATCTTTTGTTTTCTAACCTATTTTAAAACGATCCTTTTTCAGTATATATTAATATCGATGACTTAAACTTTCCATTGCCCTGATGAAAGACGTCTGGTTGAGCAATCCGGTTGGGACCGGATCCGGTTGAGCAATCAGAATCACTATGAATATCTCTGGTAGCAGTCACTCAATCGTTAGGTTAGGATTTCATAAAGCCGAGAATGTAATACCTTTGTTCCATGCATGTAGGACAGGGTTTCATTTTTATCCTGCGGGAGAGGAAAGCCGAGAATAGTAATACCTTTGTTTCGTGTATGTGGGATAGGGTTTCATTTTTATCCTGCGGCGAGGAAAGCCGAGAATAATAATATCGTACTTCCGTGTATGTAGAATATGGTAGGACTCCGTTTTTTGCCCTGCAGGAGAGGAAAGCAGAGAATACAGCTTAACAATATGGGCGACCACGACCTCTCGTGCGGACGCCAGCTTCGAATCCGGGTTGATCGTTTTTGGCTTGACATTTGACGCATCCTGTGCATGGACATGGTTGGTGGAGGAAGCGCTTACGTGAACCACCGTGCACCGGCGAAGCGTCCAGCAGAATTCGCGCATATAATCATTACTCAGTGGGATTGAACTCGGACATTGGTGATGCGTAGTTCGAAGCGCATTCCCGACGCTTTAACGATTGAGCTAAACGTGCACCCGGTATATTCCGTGCTACGGAATTGCTGATTCTTAATTTCCCCGTATGAATGAATACACTATACATTGTTGGATTTCGGAAACACAGACCCGATTTAGGAGCTAAATATGTCTGAGTGGTACCTGATATAATCTAGAAAGTCGCATGAAATTACTATTATTAGTGAAGGTATTGAAATTAAAATAGGGTATTTTTGGAGATAAGGTTGTCAGAGGTAAACTGTCCATATTTGGCGTATTCATATCACAAAAGTTCCGACTGTTGGACTGGTTGATGATGGCAAAGAAGGCTTGGAGATTTAATTGGTATGCGCTTTCGCTGATTTTGTGTTCCTGAAATACCAATAAAAGATGATTGGATTGCGTGAACTTTAGTGCAATAAACCGAAATGTCACAAACAACTTATGCTCTCTTCACGGCTTCTTCCACCAAACATGGTCATGCACAGGAGAAAAACCCTTTTCCCCCAATTTGGAGCTGTTGACTGCACGAGAGTTCGCGGTTCGTCACATGGTTAAACCGTCTTCTCGGATTTCCTCTCCCACAGAAGGATATGATATCCTAACCCTAATTAATTTTTCTTTTTTTATTCTATCAAAGTGAAGGATCCGGTTATGAAAGGATCAGCGCTGTTCTATATTTAATTGTTAGGGTGAGAAAACACACGTAACTCTGGTGTCTTTTATCATTTTTTGTGTCAAAATTCAAATGAGCTAGATTTTGAACATAAATTAGGATTTGTTTATTTTTTTCTTGGTCTATTTTTCGGGCACAATACGCAGAAGGAAGTAACTATCCAATAAATGGGCGGGAACTTTTATCTAGTAATATATACTTTTGCTATGGTATACCTGTTGTATTTGTGGTCGAACTGGCTTGTTTACGTATTTTGTACTTACTTTTTCTAATCGCAATTTCTTTCATTCATTTGTGTACAATGTGTTTGTTTTGCTGACATTGATATTATATTGAAACCGTATTCGTTGTTTAATGGAAACATTTCATATCAGATTTAGTTACTCTAAAAAATCACTCGAGTGGATATAAATAGAATATAGCAAATAATTGTAGCAGTTGAATATGTCGGCCTCTGTGAATCGTAAGAATGAGGAAAATCCGGGAAAGATATTACCTTGTTTGCTCTGTGATGAAAACTTCACATCTGGATCTGATTTGAAAGAACATATGTTGGAACATATATATGGAAAAGAATATTGTAGCGTTTACCATCGGCATGGTACAGCGGATGCGCAAGATGTGAACAAAATATCTGGCGATTGTGAATTTCCTGAAAATTATTCTGTAAATGCGACAATCAGTAAATTATGTTCTCGTGAAGAAGACTTGCCAGGTAACAGACAGACGCACATGAGTGATAAAAGTTTTCATTGTGAAACATGCGAGAAGTCATTTTCTAAAAAAATTGCTTTACGAATGCACATGCGAATACACACTGGTGAAAAACCCCATCATTGTGTAACATGTGGGAAGTCGTTTACCCGAAAAGTATATCTGGTAGGACATAAGCGAACTCATACAGGTGAAAAATCACATCATTGTAAAACCTGTGGGAAGTCATTCATCCGAAAATTAGATCTGAAAAGACATATTCGAACTCACACAGGTGAAAAGCCACATCGTTGTGAAACATGTGGAAAGTCATTTAGTCGGAAAGGACATCTCCAAACACACATGGGAATTCACACAGATGCAAAGCCTTATTCTTGTGAAATATGCGAGAAATCGTTTCATCAGAAAGGAAATTTGAAAACACACATGCGGAGACACACAGTCGAAAAACCCCATCAGTGGGAATTTTGTGAAAAGTCATTCGATGGAAAATCACGTTCGAACTCATAAAGGCGAAAAACGTTATCATTGTAAAACAAGTCATTTCGTCGAAATCAACGTTGAAAAGACACATGCGAATTTACACAGGTAAAAAGCATCATCATTGTGAAATGTGTTGTAAATCGTTTAGTCAAAAAGTACACGTGCGAACACACGCCATCCCAATAAAACATGTGGGAAGTCATTCAGTCAAAAAGGAACGTTGAAAACTCACATGCGAACACGAACAAACGTACAATTGGTAAAAAAAAAGGGAATTTGAGAATACACATGCAAATACACACCAATGCAAACTCGCATAATTGAGTAACATATGTAAAGTAGTCTAATAATAAATTTGAAAAGTAACTTGAGAACTGACACAAATCCTAACCTTGTGTAACGCGCGAGAAGCTATTTGATAAATGGGAGATTATCACGTGGACAACTCTAATATACTGTGCGGAAGCTAGTTAATGATTAACCAGATGGTTTAAAGATTGACAGCATTTTTTATATTCGTCATCAAGTCTATCTGATATGTAGCGTTTATAGGCTGGGTTTACGTGGTACTAACTACTTATGCTTCTTCAAAACCGGCGTGTTTCTTATGGATGCCATGGGAAAGTGAAGAACAATAAACAAGATGTTAAAGTTTTACACACATACACAAAGTCTTCAAAATAATTGTCCGAGTTGATCTGACTTAGTTTTGACAAAACAGTTAAGAGATAAAGTTGCGTGTAATTGTATATAGAGACTATTTGACTTCTACTAATGTTATACCGACTATTGCAATATTAACTGTGTCAAGAGTGCTGAATCTGGTGTTTACATATTTGTTGAGCTAATGTGTTTATGTTTTAGTGCTATATCTTGCCATACACATTCAAAATTAATTACAGTAAATCTTATTGTAAAATTACTATTGTGATGACCTCCGTGTAACAGAATTTCAGATTATTGCGGTGTATGAGGTCTGTTGATAGGATGAGAAAATATCTTACCTTGATCAGAGATGCCATTTTTATAGTTTAAAAATTTTGTTTGAAGTGAGATACATGTCTAATTTGTGTTATTCGTTCATAGATCTATCGAGATTTTTGTCAAGTATGAGGTACATGCACCGTTCATTTGCAGTGTGATCCATCATCAGATCATGCTTAACAATACATATGTACAAAATATTCCTAGATCATTTGAGCAAATTTCATTCGGTGTATTGCATCTATATACAGAATAAATTTTCGAAGTTTAACAGAAAAATTGCCAAATACATTAAACATTTTTATCAGTTTTTATGTTGAATCAGATTTAACGCCAGTATTTCGCATTGTAAATCATGGCAACGTTTTTAGTATTGTGACGGTTTTCATCGCACTTTGCACATGTTGTCGATTGTTTAATAAAATTTAGTCTGGGCTGGATCTCGAAGATCGTGTTTGTGCTCTTTTTCGTCTAATGGGGAATGGGGAGTGACAGCGGTGGGATCGAATTCACTGACATCGTGGACTGCTAATCGACATTTTCGAGTGTCAAGACGGTCAAGCAGCCTACAAATGAACTCTTCCGCAACGCGAAGGTATCCCATTACATCAACGCTGCTAAGTATATGCCTGTCATCCATTCGTTCATCATGGTGTGTTGTGCACCAGTTATGATATCGTAACTAGTAACTAGATAAAATTTTCCGTTCATATTTCTTGGATATCTCAAACTTCCTTCTTCGTATTGATCCAGAAATATAGACAAAAAATTAAACAAATCCCAAATTTATGATCAAAATCTAGCTTATTTGGATATTGAAATGAAGAATTAATGAAAGACAAAAGAGTTTCATGTGTTTGCTCACCCTAACAATCGAATTTAGAACAATGATACGGTCTTTCGCCGCTATGATTTAACATGTGATCTTTTCGATGAAATGCCTTCCCACATATTTAACAATAATATGGTTATTTAACCTGTGTGAGTTAGCAAGTTTCTTTCCAGATTTTGTTTTTCGACTCTTCACATGTTTAACAATGATAACATTTTTTCGCCTGTGTGAGTTCGAACATGCTTTTTCAATTTTCCTTTTTTTTTATCGAATGACTTTTCACAAAATTCTCACTGATGAGGTCTTTGACTGTGTGTCTCCGCCTGTGTGCTTCCAAATTCCTTTTTTGACGAAATGATTTCTCGCATATTTCACAACAATAAGGCTTTTCGTCTGTGTGAATTCCCATGTGTCTTTGGAGGTGTTCTTTACGACTAAATGACTTTCCACATGTTTCACAATGATATGGCTTTTCATCTGTGTGAGTTCGCATATGTCTTTTCAGATATAGTTTTTGGCCAAATGACCTCCCACAGGTTCCACAATGATGTGGTTTTTCACTTGTATGCGTTCGCATATGTCTTTTGAGATAAACTCTTCGACCAAACGACTTCCCACATGTTACACAATGATGGGTTTTTTCACCAGTGTGTGTTTGCATGTGCATTCGTAAAGCTAATTTTGTAGAAAATGATCTCTCACATGTTTCACAATGATGTGACTTTTCACCTGTGTGAGTTCCCATATGTCTTTTCAGATATATTTTTTGGCCAAATGACTTCCCACAGGTTTCACAATGATGTGGTTTTTCACTTGTATGCGTTGGCATATGTCTTTTCAGATACAATTTTCGGCCAAATGACTTCCCACATACTACACAATGATGGGGTTTTTCACCAGTGTGTGTTCGCATGTGCATTCGTAAAGCTAATTTTGTAGAAAATGACTTCTCACAGGTTTCACAATGATGTGGCTTTTCACCTGTGTGAGTTCGAATATGTCTTTTCAGATATATTTTTTGGCCAAATGACTTCCCACAGGTTTCACAATGATGTAGGTTTTCATTTGTATGCGTTCGCATATGCCTTTTCAGATATACTTTTCGGCTAAATGACTTCCCACATGTTACACAATGATGAGGTTTTTCACCAGTATGTGTTCGCATATGAATTCGTAAAGCTAATTTTCTAGAAAATGACTTCTCACACGTTTCACAATGAAAACTTCTATCACTCACGTGCGTCTGCCTGTGACCTGATAAAACTTCTTTACGAGAACATAATTTACTGATTCTCGCATTTGAAGAACAATTTTCAGTGAATCCAAAATGACATGATATTTTGTTCACATCTTGCGCATCCGCTGTATCATGCCGATCGTAGGCGCTGGAATATTCTTCTCCATATATATGTTCCAACGTATGTTCTTTCAAATCAGATCCAGATGTGAAGTTTTCATCACAGAGCACACAAGGAAATATCGTTTCTGGATTTTCCTCATTCTTACGATTCACAAAGACCGCCATAATCAACTGCTACAAGTATTCGCTGTATTCTATTTATAGAAAACCTGATATGAAATGTTTCCATTAATAACGAATACGGTTCCAATATCAGCAAAAGAAACACCATTAAATAAAAGAAATTGCGACTAGAAAAACTAAGTTTAAAATATATTACTAGATAAAAGTTTCCGTTCATATTTCTTGGTTATCTCAAACTTCCTTCTTTGTATTGATCCAGGAATAGACCAAGAAATTAAACAAATCCTAATTTATGTTAAAAATCTAGCTTATTTGAAATTGACACAAAGAATGATAAAAGACAAAAGAGTTACATGTGTTTGCTCACCCTAACAATGGAATTTAGAACAATGCAGATCATTGTATAAACGGATCCTACATTTTAAAAGTCAATGACGGATAGGATTTCATTTTTATACTAGGGGTGAGGTCGTGGTTCGCTATAAGGTTGAGCCGTACGTTCATCTTTCTCTTCCCCCTAGGATAGAATCACTACCTCTCGTGCAGACACCAAGTTCCGAATAGGGGATAAAGGTTTTGGATTGACATTTCACACATTTTTCCTGCGCATGGTGGACATGGTTAACTGACAAAGTCGTAATTAGAGCTTACGTGAACCACCGGGCTTCGGCGAGATATCAAGCAGCCATCTCGCATATAATCATTCCTCATTGGAATCGTACCTAGGAGATGCATTGTTTTATTGTGCTCAATTGTGAAGATAAACTGCAAAAATAAGCATGTTCAACAAAAATCGTTAAGTAGAAGGTTCCAAATTCCGCACCAAATTAGTATCCAGAGGTAGACCGTAGTTGGCGGGGATTAATCTTCATTACGCAGTAGAAGACTTTCTGTAATTTAATATGAAAAGATGTATCGCTTTCCAACAGTGAAATCTATGTACTTTTATGGATTTATTTCATCACAAAATAATTCTGTAAATATAATTTAGAAAAGAATGCAGGTATAGTGAATTCGTTAACTACCTGACTAAAGTCTATATTTGATGCTTCTTCGGCAGAGTTGATGTTTTTGCTAACGAATACTAAGCCAATGAGTTCATTTCACATTTTACAACCTTCGGTCTTTCACTATTGTGAATTTGCATATTATTTGTTTTCAGACGTACTTGTCAGCCAAATGATTCTCCACCTTTCAAAATGATAAGGTTCTCTCTTCTTGTGAATTTACACGTGTATCGATAAAACGCGTATGTGAGCCAACGGTGGTGTTTTTACCATTGTGGATTCGTATGTTTTTTAAAACTCTTTTCTTAACCAACGACTTCCCATACACTTTACAGTGATGAAATTTCAAGCCTGGGTGATTTCGCATGTGTGAGTTCAAACTTCCTTTCCGACCTAATGCCATCCCACATTTTAAACGATGATACGGTTTTTCACCGCTATGAGTTAGCATGTGTCCTTTTCGACTTAATGCCTTTCCACATCTTTAACAATAATATGGTTTTTCACCTTTGTGAGTTAGCAGGTGCCTTTTCAGATGTTCTTTTCGATGAAATGACTTCCCACATGTTTCACAATGATAGGGTTTTTCACCAGTATGGGATTGTATGTGCCTTTTCACACTTTGTCTTGAATTAAACAACCTACCACATGTTTCACAGTTATGGGTTTTTTTCAACAGTGTGTACTGTGTATCCGCATGTGTGATATTAATGTTTCCTTTTGGACGAATAATTTCCCACATGTTTCACAATGAAAACGTTTTTTACTTGTTCGCATGTCTTTTCAGATATACTTTTCGGCCAGACGACTTACACAATGACGACGTTTTTCATCACGAACACTGTTTCAACATAATATCAATGTCAGCAAAACAAAACATTGTACACAAATGAATGAATTTTGACAAAAATAAACTAAACACAAAAACGCGACTTCACGCCTCAGTCGGGCGAAAATTTTGTTTATTATAATGGAATTTTCAAAATACAATCTATTCATTCTTGAATATTATAAGGTTTTCTCACTTCTGCATCCGACAGCACAACCAGAACCTGCTCACTATTTGGTGAGGAGTCTGTGACAACATTGCATAACTTATCTGGTACAATGGAAACAATAGGAAAGTACAATGATGATGACATATGCAGATGGGTTTTCAGTCAACCAGGTTACATAAATGCTATGTTTCTTCTTAATATCGCTTATTTTTTTGTGAAGCATAACGCAGGCAGATGTGAAGAAAACGGCTACTTTTAATTGCCTGATGGTGAGTGTTTTCTAATTCTGATACAAAACTTTCTTTTTGCATGAAATACATGCTGAAAGAAGCAACTTGAAGAAATTAATTAACAACTAATAAATATGCAAAGAGATACGAAAAAATAAAAAAAAAACAGAACCGAATTGCTATAGCACTGCATCGAGTGAAAATTCCCCTTAAAACCCTCCATCGCAACTTTGCTTCATGTCGTTACCCTATATTTTTTAGTGCAACCTTCGACAATACATCTTATTCAACAAAATTGGTAACTTCAGGCACTTCCTACTGCCAATCCCACAATCAATCAGATCCTGATCCATGCTTCATCTACGTTGCGACTCAGTCACATCATATATGCACTTTTTTTAGCACCGACATGAAAAAAAGAAATTTGTGCGGCGCTATTCGGATATTTTTGCGCGTAGCAATTACCGTTAGAAATACTGCAGTCTCCATATAGGATAGGACAACACTAAATGTGTATCTACAGTCGCACTTAGATTGGTATTGTCTGGTGAACGAAACTGAATTCATCGAAATGCACGAAGTTAAGAAATACACGCTACAAAGCAGTTGTACGAAGAAAATATTCCCCTCCAGTTTAATAGATAACAAAAAAAGAACAGAAACGCAATTACCGGTACCGGTAGAAATTTTGTGCCATTCACACAGCTTCGTTCTGGCAGAATTTCTGACGGTAGTTCCTATGCGCAAAAATATTCGAATCTTTTGAATTCTTCTTCTACGGTTGGCGCAAAATTCATAAAGCAAAAATAAATCAGAAAGTATGAAATATTCGACTTTAACGTGCAGCGGTCATTGCACTTACTCCAATAATACTTTATACGGATGGGAACACTATAACCAAGTGACAATGCTGATCCTGCGAGAGAAAATGGAAACCTCTAACAAAGATGGGCCAGTACACGAACTATCGTCTGAATATTCCGCTTTATTTGCTTTGAGTCAATTGCCCACTATTCACCTCCGCAAACAGTATACGTATAATTGAAGGTTATTCCAGATATTCGAATCGTAGTCTTATAACAAACAAGCAAAGACATCTCATCTTTAACACATCAAAATTTACTTGTGTAAATTTTGAAAAATTATAAATTTTCGATTCCTTTTTATTTTGAATCGCTGTAATTTATCAATTTATTCACCAATCACGAATCGAATATTTTGGACAAACTTTACTATTATCAGCATAAGCTCACCTCCGCAATCAGTGTAATTATACATGAAGTTTATTCCATGGTGATTCTTGCTTTTACTCCCAATGTTGAGTACTATACTTGGCGGCCATTTATTGCCTTGCAATATTGTGCATTTGAAATCGAAATCTCGACTGCATATTTGATGTGAATGAGTCGCAACGTAGATAAAGCATGGATCAGGTTGGTCTGATTGAGTGTGGGCTCCACAGTAGAAGCTGCCTAAAAGTTACCAATTTTGTTAAATAAGAATATAAGATGTAACATACTATAGTGAATGGGATATTTAATTATTTTTTCCCCTTTTTTAATTATTATGACAATGAGAATTTTTCGCGTTGCGAAGTTGTCAAAGGTTGCACTAAAAAATATAGGATAACGGCATGAAGCAAAGTTGCGGTGGAGAGTTTCTACTCGATGCAGTACTATAGCGTTTCAGTCCTGGATAGAAAAAGTTCTGGTTTTTTATTTCGACGAATCTCTTTGCGTATCTATTGGTTGTTAATCAATTTCTTTAAATTGCTTTTTTGAGCATGCATTTCATGTGAAAAGAAAATTTTGTATCATAATGAGAAAACACTCACCATCAGGTAATAATAAGTAGCCGTTATCTCCACATCTGTCTGCATTATGCCGCACGAAAAAAAAGGTGATATCGAGACGAAACATAGCGTTTATGTAACTCGGTTGAATGAAAACCCATCTGCATATGTCATCCCCACTGTACTTTCCCCTCGTTTCAATTGTGCCAAATAAATTATTCAATGTTGTCACAGACTTCTCACCAAATAATGAGCAGGTTCGGGTTGTGGTGACGGCAGCGGAAGTGAGAAAACCTTATAATATACAAGAATGAATAGATTGTATTTTGAAAATTTCATTTATAAGAAACAAAATTTTTGCCCGCTTGAGCCGTGAAGTCGGTTTTTGTGTTGAGTTCATTTTTGTCCCAAAATGACCTCTTTCCGAAAATAAGTCCAGTAAAACTTGGCGCGCCCTCGTGGTGCAATATCTTTGGAGAGAAGTGGGGAATTTTCAGCTTAAGTTATTGATGTCTTCTCCTCACAATTAAGACCCTGCGCTGTCACTGTCCAGACACATAGGCAGTAATTGACGCAGCTGCTCTGATGGGCAAGTGTTCAAAATAAGCGGAAAACATACCCATCCAATCGCATAGAGAAGCTACGGCAAAAAGCGAATTTAAAGAATATTTTTTTATCAATCCAGTGCTTATTACTAACCGTTACATAAGCATGATTGTTCAAATATGGAGCAACAATGATGAATTGTAACGACGAGACGCGGTCACATGTGGCACATACTTGACAAAATAAAATTGTCATCGATTACAATTTCCATCCAAAAATTTTACCGCTCAAACCGCAAAGAATTAATGTTGCAAAATTCACCTGTTAGATTAACTGCAATGATCAACTGTCGCATATCCATTCTCTACCACTGTGTAGTCTTCGTCGTCCTGAATATGAATAACAATAAACGTTCAATCGTTCGTTCAGGTCTATTCCTATCAACTTTCGCTGAAGTGCGCGTGATATTATCGTATGATTCACAGTTATGAAACGCGTTTGGTAGATTTCCATTGGCGAATATATAACGTAGCGTTGCAGATGAAAAATAGCAATGATACGTTCTGTTTTTATTTCTCTGTTAACTTTGGTAGGTCTTAAGTAACTCATGTGTACAGCTACAACAACAAAAATATTTTAATTTGGCTGTCTGAGGCAATAAATCAAAAATAAATGTAAGGATTTGCATTTATATAAGTAAGGATTTGTATTTAATTCGACTGAAGAAATTTAGCACAAACATCATTGTCTATCATGGAAGGCTATCCTCATCCCTTTAGTAATGTTTTTTTTTTTTATTTGGGCATTTATTTCCTTTATTTCTATTTTACTCGTCTTTTGTTTTACTTCGAGAAGTTTTTCATTTTTTGTTTTTAAGTTTTTACATTTTTTTCTCATGTACAGTTTCCTCTTGAATCCGTGTCTGGAGCCCCTTTATTTTATTTGTTTTAATGGGAGGGGGATCCCGTATGATGTGTTTGGCCGAATTTAATAATATATAATTTTTTAGGTGAGCAAACACATGTTACTTTCTTTGAATGTTTTTTTTAAACTTATTCCCTGGCACGTTTCTAAAATTAATATGTTTCCTTTCCTGATTACTCTGTAATGTAATATCATTATTTGTATCACATTTTGTGTCGACAGAGGTGTCGGAATAAACTGCGAAATTTACACTGTACAGCTACAATCTTGCGCGCAATTATCTCCTCGGGATTCGACCTGCCGTGTACCCAACATGAAGAGATATCTTGTCGCTTTACTAGACGAGCGATTTACTGATCGCCATTACTATGTACTGAAAAGGGATCGTTCTAAAATAAGCTAATAAACAAAAGATAAAATACTCTAAATTTCTGGGGTAAAAAAGAAACGTAAAAGGCTGAAGATAAATGTCTAATTCTATCAGCGTTGAAAGATAGACTGATAAGCTACAAGAAACATGCAACTCTTCTTATCAATCATTGTAGCTTCTTCTCAATCTATTCTGTAGACTATTTTTATAATCATTTCATATCAACAGCATATCACAGACAATGAATGATAAAGAGACTTGCATGTTTCCTACAGCTTATCAGTCTATCTTTCAACGCTGATAGGATTAAACATTTATCTTTAGCCTTTTACGTTTCATTTTTACCCCAGACATTTAGAGTATTTCATCTTTTGTTTTCTAACCTATTTTAAAACGATCCTTTTTCAGTATATAGTAATATCGATGACTTAAACTTTCCATTGCCCTGATGAAGGACGTCTGGTTGAGCAATCCGATTGAGCAATCAGAATCACTATGAATATCTCTGGCGGCAATCACTCAATCGTTAGGTTAGGATAGGATTTCATAAAGCCGAGAATGTAATACCTTTGTTCCATGCATGCAGGACAGGATTTCAATTTTATCCTGCGGGAGAGGAAAGCCGAGAGTAGTAATACCTTTGTTTCGTGTATGTGGGATAGGGTTTCATTTTTATCCTGCGACGAGGAAAGCCGAGAATAGTAATACCTTTGTTTCGTGTATGTAGGATAGGGTTTCATTTTTATCCTGCGGCGAGGAAAGCCGAGAATAGTAATATCGTTCTTCCGTGTATGTAGGATATGGCAGGACTTCATTTTTGCCCTGCAGGAGAGGAAGCCGAGAATACGGCTTAACAATATGGGCGAACCACGACCTCCCGTGCGGTCACCAGCTTCGAATCCGGGGTGATAGTTTTTGGCTTGACATTTTACTCATCCTGTGCATGAGCATGGTTGGTGGAGGAAGGCGTAAACAACGCTTACGTAAACCACCGTGCACCGGCGAGGCGTCCAGCAGAACTCGCGCATATAATCATTACTCAGTAGGATTGAACTCAGGACGTCAGTGATGCGCATTCCCGACGCTTTAACGATTGAGCTAAACGTGCACCCTGTATATTCCGTGCTACGGAATTGCTGATTCTTAATTTCCCCGTATGAATGAATACACTATACATTGTTGGATTTTGGATACACAGACTCGATTTAGGAGCCAAATGTGTCTAAGTGGTACCTGATATAATCTAGAAAGTCGCATGAAATTACTACTATTAGTGAAGTTATTGAAATTAAAATAAGGTATTTGTGGAGATAAGGTTGTCAAAGTTAAACTGTCTTTATTTGGCGAATTCATATCACAAAAGTTCCGGCTCTTGGACTGGGTGATGGTGGCAAAGAAGGTTTGGAGATTTAGTTGGTATGCGTTTTTGCTGATTCTGTGTTCCTGAAAAACCAATAAAGTGCAATAAACCGAAATGTCACAACCAATTTATGCTCTCTTCACGGCTTCCTCCACCAAACATGTCCATGCGCAGGAGAAATGAGTAAATGTTAAGCCAAAACCCTTTCCCCCAATTTGGAGCTTGTGACTGCACGAGAGGTCGTGGTTCGTCACATGGTTAAACCATATTCTCGGCTTTCCTCTCCTCAGAAGGATATGATATCCTAACCCTAATTAGTTTTTCTTTTTTTATTCGCTCAAAGTGAAAGATCCGGTTATGAAAGGATCAGCGCTGTTCTATATTTAATTGTTAGGGTGAGAAAACACATGTAACTCTGTTATCATTTATCATTCTTTGTGTCAATATTCAAATTTAGCTAGATTTTGAACATAAATTAGGATTTGTTTATTTTTTTCTTGGTCTTTTTCTCGGGCACAATACGCAGAAGGAAGTAACTATCCAATAAATGGGCGGGGACTTTTATCTAGTAATATATACTTTTGCTATGGTATACATGTTGTATTTATGCTCGAACTGGCTTGTTTACGTATTTTGAACTTACTTTTTCTAGTCGCAATTTCTTTCATTCATTTGTGTACAATGTGTTTGTTTTGCTGACTTTGATATTATATTGAAACCGTATTCGTTGTTTAATGGAAACATTTCATATCAGATTTAGTTACTCTAAAAAATCACTCGAGTGGATATAAATAGAATATAGCAAATAATTGTAGCAGTTGAATATGTCGGCCTTTGTGAATCGTAAGAATGAGGAAAATCCGGGAACGATATTACCTTGTTTGCTCTGTGATGAAAACTTCACATCTGGATCTGATTTGAAAGAACATTCAATAATATATAATTTTTTAGGTGAGCAAACACATGTTACTTTCTTTGAATGTTTTTTTTTAAACTTATTCCCTGGCACGTTTCTAAAATTTATTTGTTTCCTTTCCTGATTACTCTGTAATGTGATATCATAATTTGTATCACATTTTGTGTCGACAGAGGTGTCGAAATAAACTGCGAAATTTACACTGTACAGCTACAATCTTGCGCGCAATTATCTCCTCGGGATTCGACCTACCGTGTACCCAACATGAAGAGATATCTTGTCGCTTTACTAGACGAGCGATTTACTGATCGCCATTACTATGTACTGAAAAGGGATCGTTCTAAAATAAGCTAATAAACAAAAGATAAAATACTCTAAATTTCTGGGGTTAAAGAGAAACGTAAAAGGCTGAAGATAAATGTCTAATTCTATCAGCGTTGAAAGATAGACTGATAAGCTACAAGAAACATGCAACTCTTCTTATCAATCATTGTAGCTTCTTCTCAATCTATTCTGTGGTCGTTGCAGCATGCATGAAAAAATGTGATTTTGAGAAGTCAGCATTATCCAAGCATGCTGCAACGACCACAAAATAGATTGGGAAGAAGCTACAATATCAGAGAGAGAAGATCATTACAAGAAAAGACTATTTTTATAATCATTTCATATCAACAGCATATCACAGACAATGAATGATAAAGAGACTTGCATGTTTCCTACAGCTTATCAGTCTATCTTTCAACGCTGATAGGATTAAACATTTATCTTTAGCCTTTTACGTTTCATTTTTACCCCAGACATTTAGAGTATTTCATCTTTTGTTTTCTAACCTATTTTAAAACGATCCTTTTTCAGTATATAGTAATATCGATGACTTAAACTTTCCATTGCCCTGATGAAGGACGTCTGGTTGAGCAATCCGATTGAGCAATCAGAATCACTATGAATATCTCTGGTGGCAATCACTCAATCGTTAGGTTAGGATAGGATTTCATAAAGCCGAGAATGTAATACCTTTGTTCCATGCATGCAGGACAGGATTTCAATTTTATCCTGCGGGAGAGAAAAGCCGAGAGTAGTAATACCTTTGTTTCGTGTATGTGGGGTAGGGTTTCATTTTTATCCTGCGACGAGGAAAGCCGAGAATAGTAATATCGTTCTTCCGTGTATGTAGGATATGGCAGGACTTCATTTTTGCCCTGCAGGAGAGGAATCCGAGAAAACAGCTTAACAATATGGGCGAACCACGACCTCCCGTGCGGTCACCAGCTTCGAATCCGGGGTGATAGTTTTTGGCTTGACATTTTACTCATCCTGTGCATGAACATGGTTGGTGGAGGAAGGCGTAAACAACGCTTACGTAAACCACCGTGCACCGGCGAGGCGTCCAGCAGAACTCGCGCATATAATCATTACTCAGTGGGATTGAACTCAGGACGTTAGTGATGCGCATTCCCGACGCTTTAACGATTGAGCTAAACGTGCAACCTGTATATTCCGTGCTACGGAATTGCTGATTCTTAATTTCCCCGTATGAATGAATACACTATACATTGTTGGATTTTGGATACAGACTCGATTTAGGAGCCAAATGTGTCTAAGCGGTACCTGATATAATCTAGAAAGTCGCATGAAATTACTACATACATAAATTTGTACATACTTTTTCTAATCTCAATTTCTTTCATTCATTTGTGTACAATGTGTTTGTTTTGCTGTCATTGATATTATATTGAAACCGTATTCGTTGTTCAATGGAAACATTTCATATCAGATTTAATTATTCTAAAAACCACTCGAGTGGATATAAATAGAATATAGCAAATAATTGTAGCAGTTGAATATGTCGGCCTTTGTGAATCGTGAGAATGTGGAAAATCCTCGAAAGATATTACCTTGTTTGCTCTGTGATGAAAACTTCAAATCTGGATCTGATTTGAAAGAACATATGTTGGAACATATATATGGAGAAGAATATTGTAGCGCTTACCATCGGCATGGTACAGCGGATGCGCAAGATGTGAACAAAATATCTGGCGATTGTGAATTTCCTGAAAATTATGCTGTAAATGCGACAATCAGTAAATTATGTTCTCGTAAAGAAGACTTACCAGGTCACAGACAGACGCACATGAGTGATAAAAGTTTTCATTGTGAAACATGCGAGAAGTCATTTTCTAAAAAAAATGCTTTACGAATGCACATGCGAATACACACTGGTGAAAAACCCCATCATTGTGTAACATGTGGGAAGTCGTTTACCCGAAAAGTATATCTGGTAGGACATAAGCGAACTCATACAGGTGAAAAACCACATCATTGTAAAACCTGTGGGAAGTCATTTATCCGAAAATTAGATCTGAAAAGACATATTCGAACTCACACGGGTGAAAAGCCACATCGTTGTGAAACATGTGGAAAGTCATTTAGTCGTAAAGGACATCTCCAAACACACATGGGAATTCACACAGATGCAAAGCCTTATTCTTGTGAAATATGCGAGAAATCGTTTCGTCAAAAAGGAAATTTGAAAACACACATGCGGAGACACACAGTCGAAAAACCCCATCAGTGGAAATTTTGTGAAAAGTCATTCGATAAAAAAGCACGTCCGAACTCACAAAGACGAAAAACGTTATCATTGTGAAACAAGTCATTTCGTCGAAATCAACATCATGAAAGATGCATGCGGATTCACACAGGTGAAAAGTCTCATCATTGTGAAATATGTTGTAAATCGTTTAGTCAAAAAGTACACGTGCGAACACACACCATCCCAATAAAACATGTGGGAAGTCATTCAGTCAAAAAGAAACGTTGAAACCTCACATGCTAACTCACGAAAAAACGTACCATTGTGAATAAAAGGAAATAGAATACACACCAATAAAAAAGCATGCATAATTGAGTAACATACTGAGAGTCGTTCAATCTAATAATAAATTTGCTTCTTCAAAACCGGCGCGTTCTTTATGGATGCCACGGGAAAGTGAAGATCACTAGACAAGATGTTAAAGTTTTACACACATACACAAAGTCTTCAAAATAATTGTCCGAGCTGGTCTGACTTTAGTTTTAGTTTTGTCTACTAATGTTATATCGACTATTGCAAGATTAACTGTGTCAATAATACTGAATCAGTGTTTAAATACGTGTTGACCAAATTTGTTTTATATTTTATTGTTATATCTTGTCACATGCCTCCAGAATTTGTTGTTATGGAATGTAAGCAATAAATCTTCTTTAAGTGAAGCAAGCCTGTTTACTTCACTCGCTATGATGATGACCACTATGCAACATAGTTTCAGTATCTAAAGATTGAGTGATTGCCACCAGGGAAATTCATAGTGAATCTAATTGCTCAACCGGTGATGTGCAAACGATATTTTATATTTTGCCAACGTTTCGAATGTCTATGCAGACGTTCTTCACAAGGGCAATGGAATGGTTATGGTTAAGTCATCAACAATACTATATACTGTAAAGGCGGACGTTCTAAAATAAGCTAGTAAATAAAAGATAAAATATTCTAAATTCTGAGTAAAAAGAGACATAAAAGGCTAAAGATAAATGTCTAACCCTATCTACGTTGAAAGATAGTCTGATAAGCTGCCGGAAACATGCAAGTCTTCTAATCATTCATTGTCTGTGATATGCTGTTGATGTGATATGATTCTAAAAATAGACTTTTCTTGTAATGATCTTCTCTCTCTAATATAGTAGCTTCTTCCCAATCTATTCTGTGGTCATTGCAGTATGCATGCTTGGATAATGCAGACTTTTCATAATCACATTTTCCTACATCTCGCTGGTGTTCTTGACACCTTGTGGCAAAACTTCTCTTTGTTTCTCATAGGTATACATAGGAACTTAACCATTCCATTGCCCTGATGAAGAACGTCTGTATAGACATTCGAAACGTTGGCAAAATATAAAATATCGTTTGCACATCACCGGTTGAGCAATTAGATTCACTATAATAGTTTCAGTATATCGTGATATATGAGGCCCCTTGACAGAATAAGAAAATATCTTACCATGATCGAGATGCCAATTTTATAGTTCAAATTTTGATTGAATTGGGATGCATGTCGAATCAGAGCGAATTGAATACACATTTGTATAATTCGTTCAGACATATATCGAGATTTTATCAAGTATGAGGTATATAGACCCTGTATTTGCGGCGTGATCCATCATTAGATCATGCTTAACAATACATGTGTTCAAAACATTTCTGGATGATTCGAGCAAATTTCATTCGGTGTATTGCATCTATATGCAGAGAAAATTTTCGAAATTTAATGGAAAAATTGCCAAATATATCAAACATTGCTATAAGTTTTTATGTTGAATCAGATTTAACACCAGTATCTCGCATTGTTAATTCTGACAACCTCTGTGTTGTTGTGACGTTTTCACCGCACTTTTTACGTATTGTCGATTGTTTAATAAACGTCAGTCAGGGCTGGACCTCGAAGATCGTGTTTGCGCTTTTCGTTGTCTGATTGGGAATGGGGAGTCTTGGATATTCACTGGCGCGGTGACAGAGGCGGGATCGAATTCATTATCATCGTGGACTGAATTTCTACCATGCGGATCAAGCTGAAGATGCATTGGATGGCAACATGTTAATTGGCGTTTTTTGAGAGCCAAGACGGTCAAGCAGCCTACAAATGGACTCTTTTGCAATGCGAACAAATCGCATTATATCAACGCTGCTAAGTATATGTTTGTCATCCGCAAGTTGATTAGTACTGTTGTGCGCCAGTTATTATATTTCTGTAAGATTCCGTAATTCTGGTTGTTAACCAATTGAGCTACAGAATCGAAGCCCATTTCCATCTTGTCTACTAATGTCATGATTACAAATTTACCTGTGCCAATTTCAAGTCAGAATACTCAAATTAGCGTTCAATTTGGTTTTGAGCTAATTTCATTTGGTTTTTGTTTTGGTATTATATCCTGTTATACGCTTTCAAAATTAGTTGGTATATAATTTAAGCAATAAATCTTCACAAAAAATGATGCTTGTTCACTTTACTGACTATGAAAATGACTTGGGCAGAGGCAAACACAATAAAAATATGGAGTTAATATCATTGAATTTTTGTATAGTAAGTGGACCCTGTTCGCACCACTGATCCATCTATGAAGCAACTTCGCAAGCATAATATAGAAAGAATTGACAATTCAGCAAACATTGGAATAGGAAACCAGGATATTTCGTTACGTCCCAGCCTCCTAACACGTCCAACATTGACTTCTATCAGAATCTCTAACCTTTTGAGGTTTGGTGCGTAAATGAAGAATTAAAGATACTATTCATGGGTTAATGTTTATTACTCCGTTTAAATAAATTTATTCAAATATTATATAAAGGTCATCTAATCAGAAATGAAGAATGTAATTTATTGAAGCAAATAATAAATGTACTTCTCGTTTTCGTAATAACTCCCAAACTATTTAACATTGAACCGTACAAACCGGTTAACTGTATAATACCATAATTCCACCCTTTATTGAATCCTCCAGCCATATCAACACAATTATATCGGCTACTGAATCCTAAATCAAAAAATTTAACATAAATAAACAAGAATAATAAACATCCAATAATATTCAAACCAAACAGTGGGGTGCTCAAAGATGACAAGAAAACGCTAACAACAACGATTAAGATGTTGATTTTTATTGAGTTAAAAAGCGTATAGAGAGACGTATATATATTCATTTGGAGCAAGTGTATTTAATCATTTTCACGTGATAATTTCACCGTGATTTGCGATTATAAAACCTTCCGCAGAATTGCAGCATAAAATGAGCATTTTCATAACATTCCATTATTGCTACCACGATAATTACAATAATAATGGAGTTCGCTACAATGTTTACGAACTATGTGCGAAAACAACGACAAAAATATCTGAAAACTACAGGAGATTTTCCTGGGTATTTATATCAAAACAAAGCATCAAATTGAAGATCAACACAAGCGATGATAAACTTAAATAGCCAAATATCTCCTAAGTCAAGTTGTCAGAAAGAATCATAAAATATATACAAAGCCAATTTGAAAGTACTTGGTAGTATTTACAAACTAAGCTGCTATAAAATAGATTACTGTGCCACTACATGTGATATGTACATCAAGCGTATACAGGTGCTTCCGGCCTTGCTTAGAGTGAATTTCAATAAAAAAAATATGCATGTGATACACGCGGAGAGAAACCTAATTTTATTAACATTTAAAAATTCAGTTGTTAATAGTGTTATTGGTGTATTGCTTGCTAAGTACAGCATGTTTTGGATATTCATGATTAGGGATGCAAGTTTGGAATATTTTTATGGAATCGAATCTTTTCGAATATGTATTAAGAAAAATTTTCCCAACCGTAAGATGCTATATTAGGTTACAAAACCCCAAATCACGTTCGTTGTTCTAATTCAGGCAACACTGAACAAGAACGAAATAACTGTGTATTGATTTTTGACAACTGTGCACAAAATAACTGCCAAAAATTTATCGTTAAAAGTCACCAAATAATTTCAAAATATTTGTTTCCAAAGCCTGATAACAGCCTGATAACAGCCTGATAACAAAACTTCAAATACGCGAGGCAACAGGAATTCGAATCACAACCAATTGTCTGCAAATCCCCATATTCGATTCGCATTAATATTGATTCGATTCGGAATTCTAAAATTTAAATTCCTATTCACATCGCAAAAGTGCATTTTAGTTACAATTCCAGTAAAGAATGTCTCTAACTGAAACTTCCCCTTCGCCGATCTAGTCGATGACACTGGCAGTTTCCCAGAGCGAATTGAAACTATTAAAATAATGACTATATTATCTACAAAGAAAATTTCAATATTATAAAATCATTTGAAAATTCCGTTATTACAACCATTATTGGTTCTAGTCGATGACAGTGGCAATTTCCCCAAGCGTTTCCTGGCACTGAAAATAACGATGAAATTATCTACAAAGATTTTTTCAAATCGTTGTGATTGCGTTTAAACGTCATATTCACTCGTATTCATCGGGACATGTACGGGCTTTCGTTTTTTATTTCATGAAGTCGACGTTCCTTTATCTCTTCATAATTATGTGGAATTTCATATCCTTCTCCGCGCAATGATGTTTCGTTGACTGTTGGACTGGCTGATGATGATGGCAAAGACGATTTGTTTGTAGATTGAAGCACTTTATTGTGATCGATAGTTGGTTCGTATGCGCTTTCACTGATTCTGTGTTCCGTTGTGTTTTGTTTAGACTTGTTCCTGAAATTCCAATAAAGGATGGATGGGTTGCGTGAGGTTCAGTGCAATAAATAAATGTCATAAAAAATTAATGTTGGAAGCGTAGGAAGAAAGAATCTATATCATGTTGTACACGGTTTTTTTACTTTTTTGTTTTGTTTTTCAGGGTTTAATGAGTCTGCATAATTCATTCGAAATGCGGATTATTTCCAAAAAAACTTACAATTTTCAAGTAATGACCAAGTCAAATTGAAATTGGATCTCATTGGATACAAATATATCCGGAGTGTCTTCACGGGAATTCATGCCGTCAAATATGAACCGGAGTTATTTATCCCCACCTTAGCAGCACGAACCATCAGAAACCTACTATCGGCAGATTCAATGGAAGTGGTGGATTGTTTTACTATCGACCGGGGCAGATACCACCAATGGAACTCTACTTTGTATCGCTTTAGTCCTGTGAGCGCAATTTGCACTACATTGATGTAAACCTCTCTGCCACCAAGTGGTTGTTGAGGTGATTCCACTTGGGCGCTGCTTTCAAATCTGCGCAGAGTAAATTTCAATGAAATACAAATTCAATAAGATTTGCTCTGATTGGGACTTCAAACCTCTTCAGTTTTTTCCCGGTGTATATTCCAGCACCGAAGGTCACTCCTGCCAGTATGAAAGCTCCAATCGCCATCACTATCAACGGTAATGTATGTCTAGAAGCCTGATGTGTATCTGTGAATAAGAATTGTAAGAGGGTGATGTTCCCACTCAATGAATCCAAGTAAGTTTTGTAAATTTTAGGCGACTTGCTCCCAGCTCACGGTCCAGTATGTAGCGCTTAAGTCTGTGGTTCATCCTTGACAAAATAAAATATCCACCAAAGAAAAGCACGGAGAACACAAGATACCTTTCAAATCTTTAGTAAGTTCAGTTGTCATCATAGTAGTTGCCAATGTCGCATTTGCTGTTGTTGTTGTTATCACAGCCGTTGATGTCGTTATCACCGCTGTTGTGGGAAATTCTGAAATATAGAAATCCATGCAGGCCACTGTGAAAATTTTAGCTATGGGCACTAATTAAATGTAGGTGAATGATATGCGCTGTGTGTCTGTATTTTATTATTTTTAACTTGAACGTTTATTTTTTTATTAATATTGGCACTTTATTTTTAGGATTTTTGTATATGAATAGTAAAAACACGAAAATACCAATAAATTGAATGAAGTTGAAAATTACATGAGAATGATGGGCTGTGCATTGGTCGTATCAGCGGTTTTTCGCATTTAATTTCCTCTTGTAATACCAGCATCGTCACTGGCGGTTCCAAGAGAAAATAGTGTTCCCATCCACAAACAAAGTCTCATCGAATTACATGCAATGGCCGAGGGTAAGTTTCAATATTGTCATTTTTAGAATTCTCTTACTTTAAAACAAACAACATGAAAAAAAGAAATTTGTGCGGCGCTCTTCGGATATTTTTGCGCGTAGGAACTACCGTTATGAATACTGCAGTATTCATACAGGATAGGACAACACAAAATGTGTATCTGCAGTCGCACTTAGATTGGTATTGTCTGGTGAACGAAACTTAATTCATCGAGATGCACAAAGTTAAGAAAGACACGCTACAAAGCCGTTGTACGAGGAAAATAATCCCGACCGGTTTAATAGATGAAAAACGAACAGAAGCGCAATTACCGGTACCGGTAGACATTTTATGCCACTCACACAGTTTCGTTCTGGCAGAATTTCTGACGGTAGTTCCTATGCTCAAAAATATTCGAATCTTTCGAATTCTTTATTTACAGTTGGCGCAATTTTTAAAAAGCAGGATAAATCAGAAAATATTTTTATTTGTGAAAAATATTGCACCTTAATGTGCAACCGCCATTGCACTTACTCCAATATTACTTTATACGGATGGGAACACTATAACCAAGTGAAAAGGCTGGTCCTGCGAGAGAGACCGAAAACCTCTGATAAAGATGAGCCCGTACACGGCCTGTCATCCAAATATTTCGTGTTTTTTTTCGCGTGGAGTCAATTGCCCACCATTTAGTAAACGTATACTTATTCCATATATTCGAATCGTAGTCGTAGCAAAGAGATCTTATCTTAAATACATCAAAATTTACCTCTAATTTTTCTGAAAATCTATAAATTTTCGATTTTGAATCGCTGTAAAAATCAAATCGAATAATTTATGAAAAATTTTTCACCAATCACAAATCGAATATTTTGGACAAACTTTACTATTGTGAGTATAAGCTCACCTCCGCAATCAGTGTAATTATACTTGAAGTTTATACCGTGGAGATACGATACGATACCGTGGTAATACTTGCTTTCACTCCCAATGTTGAGTACTATACTTGGACGCCATTTATTGCCTCGCAATATTGTGCATTTGGAATCGAAATCTCGACTGCATATATGATGTGACTGAGTCGTAACGTAGATAAAGCATGGATCAGGTTGGTCTGGTTGAGTGTGAGGTCTGCAGTAGAAGGTGCCTAAAAGTTACCAATGTTGTTGAATAAGAATATAAGATGTAACATACTATAGTGAATAAGATATTTATTTATTTTTTCCCTTTTTTTAATTGTTATGACAAAGAGAATTTTGCGCGTTGCGAAGTTGTCAAAGGTTGCAATACAAAATATAGGGTAATGGCATGAAGCAAAGTTGCGGTGGAGAGTTTCTACTCGATGTAGTACTATAGCGTTTAAGTCCTGGATAGAAGAAGTCCATGTTTTTGAATATTTGTATCTCTTTGCATATTTCTTCGTTGTTAAATAATTTATTTAAGTTACTTCTTTCAGATTGCATTTCATGTGAAAATTTTGTATCAGAATGAACTAAGCACTCACCATCAGGTAATGATAAATAGCCGTCATCGCCACATCTGTCTGCATTATGCTTCACAAAAAAAGGTGGTATCGAGACGAAACATAGCGTTTGTGTAACTTGATTGACTGAAAACCCATCTACATATGTCACCCTCATTGTACTTTCCTATTGTTTCAATTGTGCCAGATAACTTATTCAACGTTGCCACAGACGTCTCATCAAATAATGAGCAGGTTGTGTTGTGTGCAGCAGAAGTGTGGAAACCTTATAATAGACAAGAATGAATAGATTGTATTTTTAAAATTTCTTTATGTTAAGCAAAATTTTCGCCTGCCTGAGACGTGAAGTCGCTTTTTGTGTTTAGTTTATTTTTGTCCCAAAATGACCTCTTTCCTAAAGTCCAGTAAAACTTGGTTTGCCCTCATGGTGCAATATCTTCGAAGAGAAAGAGGCGAATTTTCAGCCTTATTGATGTCCTCTTCTCACAATTAAGACCCTCCGCTGTCACTGTCCAAACACATAGGCAGTAATTGACGCAGCTGCTCTGATGGGCAAGTGTTCAAAATAAGCGCAAAACATACCCATCCAATCGGATAGAGAAGCTACGACAAAAAGCGATTTTAAAGAATATTTTTTATCAATCCAGTACTTATTACTAACCGATACATACGCATGTTTGTTCAAATATGGAGCAACAATGATGAATTGTAACGACGAGACGCGGTCACATGTGGCACATACTTGACAAAACAAAATTGTCATCGATTACAATTTCCATCCAAAAATTTTACCGCTCAAACCGCAAAGAATTAATGTTGCAAAATTCACCTGTTAGAATAACTGCAATGCTCAACTGTCGCATATCCATTCTCTACCACTGTGTAGTCTTCGTCGTCCTGAATATGAATAACAATAAACGTTCAATCGTTCGTTCAGGTCTATTCCTATCAACTTTCGCTGAAGTGCGCGTGATATTATCGTATGATTCACAGTTATGAAACGCGTTGGGTAGATTTCCATTGGCGAATATATAACGTAGCGTTGCAGATGAAAAATAGCAATGATACGTTCTGTTTTTATTCCTCTGTTAACTTTGGTAGGTCTTAAGTAACTCATGTGTACAGCTACAACAACAAAAATATTTTAATTTGGCTGTCTGAGGCAATAAATCAAAAATAAATGTAAGGATTTGCATTTAGATAAGTAAGGATTTGTATTTAATTCGACTGAAGAAATTTAGCACAAACATCATTGTCTATCATGGAAGGCTATCCTCATCCCTTTAGTAATGTTTTTTTTTTTTTTATTTGGGCATTTATTTCCTTTATTTCTATTTTACTCGTCTTTTGTTTTACTTCGAGAAGTTTTTCATTTTTTGTTTTTACGTTTTTACATTTTTTTCTCATGTACAGTTTCCTCTTGGATCCGTGTTTGGAGCCCCTTTATTCTATTTGTTTTAATGGGAGGGGGATCCCGTATGATGTGTTTGGCCAAATTTAATAATATATAATTTTTTAGGTGAGCAAACACATGTTACTTTCTTTGAATGTTTTTTTTAAAACTTATTCCCTGGCACGTTTCTAAAATTTATTTGTTTCCTTTCCTGATTACTCTGTAATGTAATATCATTATTTGTATCACATTTTGTGTCGACAGAGGTGTCGAAATAAACTGCGAAATTTACACTGTACTGCTACAATCTTGCGCGCAATTATCTCCTCGGGATTCGACCTACCGTGTACCCAACATGAAGAGATATCTTGTCGCTTTACTAGACGAGCGATTTACTGATCGACATTACTATGTACTGAAAAGGGATCGTTCTAAAGTAAGCTAGTAAACAAAGGATGAAATACTCTAAATTTCTGGGATAAAAAAGAAACGTAAAAGGCTAAAGATAAATGTCTAATCCTATCAGCGTTGAAAGATAGACTGATAAGTTGCAGGAAGCAAGCTAGTCTTCTTATCATCCATTGTAGCTTCTTCTCAATCTATTCTGTGGTCGTTGCAGCATGCATGAAAAAATGTGATTTTGAGAAGTCAGCATTATTCAAGCAAGCATACTGCAACGACCACAGAATAGATTGGGAAGAACCTACAATATCAGAGAGAGAAGATCATTACAAGAAAAGACTATTTTTATAATCATTTCATATCAACAGCATTTCACAGACAATGAATGAAAAAGACTTGCATGTTTCCTACAGCTTATCAGTCTATCTTTCAACGCTGATAGGATTAAACATTTATCTTTAGCCTTTTACGTTTCATTTTTACCCCAGACATTTAGAGTATTTCATCTTTTGTTTTCTAACCTATTTTAAAACGATCCTTTTTCAGTATATAGTAATATCGATGACTTAACCTTTCCATTGCCCTGATGAAAGACGTCTGGTTGAGCAATCCGGTTGGGACCGGATCCGGTTGAGCAATCAGAATCACTATGAATATCTCTGGTAGCAGTCACTCAATCGTTAGGTTAGGATTTCATAAAGCCGAGAATGTAATACCTTTGTTCCATGCATGTAGGACAGGGTTTCAATTTTATCCTGCGGGAGAGGAAAGCCGAGAGTAGTAATACCTTATTTTCGTGTATGTGGGATAGGGTTTCATTTTTATCCTGCGGCGAGGAAAGCCGAGAATAGTAATATCGTTCTTCCGTGTATGTAGGATATGGCAGGACTTCGTTTTTGCCCTGCAGGAGAGAAGGCCGAGAATACAGCTTAACAATATGGGCGAACCACAACCTCCCGTGCGGACACCAGCTTCGAATCCGGGGTGATAGTTTTTGGCTTGACATTTTACGCATTCTGTGCATGGACATGGTTGGTGGAGGAAGGCGTAAGCAACGCTTACGTGAACCACCGTGCACCGGCGAGGCGTCCAGCAGAACTCGCGCACATAATCATTACTCAGTGGGATTGAACTCAGGACGTTAGTGATGCGCATTCCGGACGCTTTAACGATTGAGCTAAACGTGCACCCGGTATATTCCGTGCTACGGAATTGCTGTTTCATAATGTCCCCGTATGAATGAATACACTATACATTGTTGGATTTTGGATACACAGACTTGATTTAGGAGCTAAATGTGTCTAAGTGGTACCTGATATAACCTAGAAAGTCGCATGAAATTACTCCAATCGCCAACAATATCAATGGTAATGTCTGCGTGGAAGCCTGAGGTGTAACTGTGAATAAGGACGGATCTGAATAATTCAAAAATACTGTGGGGGGAATCACCCAGATGTGCTTTCTCGGAAGGGTATAGTCTCCCTTGATTTTTAAATTTTATTTGACAATTTCCTTAATAGATATATTGATTTATAATGCCATTGGCTAATCAATAATTTTTTGAGTTCATAGTATCTAGAAAGTGGCAACCCAGTGTATCTCAATAAAACGTTATTCTGAAGATGCTCCCAGTTAATGATTCAAAGTTTAGTAAATTATGGGGACGTGCTCTCAACTTATGGTTCAGTATGGATAGCCCTTGTGTCTGTGGTTCATCCTTAACAAAATAATATATCCATCAAAGAAAATCACGGAGAACTTATGATACCTCCGTTGTCTTTAATAAGTTCAGTTGTCACCAAAGTAGATGCCAAATTCGCATTTTCTGTTGTTGTTGATCTCACAGCCGTTGGTGTGGTTATAACTGTTGTTGTAGGCAATTCTGAAATATAGAAATCCAAAATTGTGTTATTTTTAACTTGAACGGTTATTTTTTTATTAGCACACGAAAAAACTGAATGAACGAATGAAGTTGAAAATTACCTGAGAATGATGGGCTGTGCACTAGTCGTGTCAGCGGTTTTTCGCATTTAATTTCCTCTTGTAATACCAGCATTGTCACTGGCGGTTCCAAGTTAAAATAGTGTTCCCATCCACAAACAAAGTCTCATCGAATTACATGCAAGGGCCGAGAGTAAGTTTCAATATCGTTATTTTTAAAACCAACTTCAAAATTTTGGCACCAACATGAAAAAACGAAAATTTGTTAGTCGCTCTTTGGATATTTTTGCGCGTAGGAATCACCGTTAGAAATACTGCAGTCTTCATATAGGACAACACAAAATGTGTATCTGCAGTCGCACTTCGATTGGTATTGTCTGGTGAACGAAACTTAAGTCATCGAAATGCACAAAGTTAAGAAATACACGCTAGAAAGCAGTTGTACGAGGAAAATAATCCCGACCGGTTTTATAGATAACAAAAAATGAACAGAAGCGCAATTACCGGTATCGGGAGACATTTCGTGCCACTCACACAGCTGCGCTCTGGCAGAATTTCACACAGTATTTCCTATGCGCAAAAATATTCGATTCTGAATTGTTCTTCTACAGTTGGCGCAATATTCATAAGCAAGAATAAATCAGAAAATATTTTCTTTCGTGGAAAATACTGCACTTCAACGTGCAACCGCCATTACACTTACTCCAATATTACTTTATACGGATGGGAACACTATAACCAAGTGAAAATGCAGGTTTTGCGAGAGACAATGAAAACTTCTGACTAATATGGTTCAATACACGGCCTGTCATCTAAATAGTTCGTTTTTCGCGTGGAGTCAATTGCCCACCGTTTACCCCCGCAAACAGTATACGTATAATTGAAGTTGATTCCATATATTCGAATCGTAGTCTTATAATAAACAAGCAAAGACATCTCATCTTTAATACATCAAAATTTACTTGTGTAATTTCTGAAAAATTATAAATTTTCGATTCTGTTTATTTTGAATCGCTGTAATTTATGAATTTATTCACCAATCACGAATCGAAGATTTTAGACAACTTTACTAATATCAGCATAAGCTTACCTCCACAATCAGTGTAGTTATACTTGAAGTTTATACCGTGAAGATATTTGCTTTCACTCCCAATGTTGAGTACTATACTTGGCGGCCCTTTATTGCCTTGCAATATTGTGCATTTGAAATCGAAATCTCGACTGCATATTTGATATGAATGAGTCGTAACGTAGATAAAGCATGGATCAGGTTCGTCTGATCGAGTGTGGGATCGGCAGTAGGAGGTGCCTAAAAATTACCAATTTTTTGATTAGGAATATAAGATGTATCATACTATAGAGAGTAAAATATTTAAATTTTTTTCCCCTTTTTTAATTGTTTTTGAGAATTTTGCGCGTTGTTTTGAAAATTACGAAGTTGTCAAAGGTTGCACTAAAAAATATAGGGTAATGGCATGAGCAAAGTTGCGGTGGAGAGTTTCTACTCGATGCAGTACTATAGCGTTTCAGTCCTGGATAGAAAAAGTTCTGTTTTTTTTATTTCTACGAATCTCTTTGCATATTTATTGGTTGTTAATCAATTTCTTTAAATTGCTTTTTTCAGCATGCATTTCATGCGAATAGAAAATTTTGTATCATAATGAGAAAACACTCACCATCGGGTAATAATAAGTAGCCGTCATCTCCACATCTGTCTGCGGCATAACGCACGAAAAAAAAGGTGATATCGAGACGAAACATAGCGTTTCTGTAACTCGGTTGAATGAAAACCCATCTGCATATGTCATCCCCATTGTACTTTCCCCTCGTTTCAATTGTGCCAAATAAATTATTCAATGTTGTCACAGACTTCTCACCAAATAATGAGCAGGTTTGGGTTGTGTTGACGGCAGCGGAAGTGAGAAAACCTTATAATATACAAGAAGGAATAGATTGTATTTTGAAAATTTCATTATAAGAAACAAAATTTTTGCCCGCTTAAGCCGTGAAGTCGGTTTTTGTGTTGAGTTCATTTTTGTCCCAAAATGACCTCTTTCCGAAAATAAGTCCAGTAAAACTTGGTGCGCCCTCCTGGTGCAATATCTTTGGAGAGAAGTGGGGAATTTTCAGCTTAATTTATTGATGTCTTCTCCTTACAATTAAGACCCTCCACTGTCACTGTCCAGACACATAGGCGCAGCTGCTCTGATGGGCGAGTGTTTAAAATAAGCGCAAAACATACCCTGTCAATCGGATAGAGAAGCTACGACTAAAAATCGAATTCAAAGACTATTTTTTTATCAACCCAATGCTTATGACTAACCTATACACACGCATATTTGTTCAAGTATGGGCCAACAATGGATTGTAACGACGAGAGGCAGTCATGCGTGGCACATGCTTGGCAAAATAAAATTGTCATCGATTACAATTTCCATCCAAAAATTTTACCCTTCCAACCGCAAAGAATTAATGTTGCTAAATTCACCTGTAAGAATAACTGCAATGATCAGCTGTCCCATATCCATTCTCCACCACTGCGTTATCTACGTCGTCCTGAATATGAACAACAAATAACGTTCAATCGTTTGTTCTGTTCTATTCGTATCAACTTCCGCTGAAGTGGGCGCGTTAATATCGCATAAGTCACAGCCATGCTTTACGCTTGGTAGATTTCCGTGGGCGAATATATAACGTAGCGTTGCAGGTGAATAATAGCAAGAATAACAATGATACATTCTGTTTTCCAATATTTTATTTCACCTTTATAACTTTGGTAGGTCCTAAGCAACGCATGTGTACAGTTACAGCTATAACAACAAAAAGTAAAATCAGTATTGTAATTTGACTTTTGCGGACTATAAATTAAGTAGTCTATGTAAGAATTTGCCACTCCATCATTGCCTACCATGAAAGGGGGTCCTCATCCTTTTGTCTATGTTTTTTTTAAACGATCCCTGAAAAAGGATCGTTCTAAAATAAGCTAATAAACAAAAGATAAAATACTCCAAATTGCTGGGGTAAAAAGGAAATGTAAAAGGCTAAATATAAATGTCTAATCCTATCAGCGTTGAAAGATAGACTGATAAGTTGCAGGAAGCAAGCTAGTGTTCTTATCATCCATTGTAGCTTCCTCTCAATCTATTCTGTGGTCGTTGCAGCATGCATGTAAAAATGTGATTTTGAGAAGTCAGCATTATTCAAGCATGCATACTGCAACGACCACAGCATAGATTGGGAAGAAGCTACAATATCAGAGAGAGAAGACCATTACAAAAAAAGACTTTTTATAATCATTTCATATCAACAGCATATCACAGACAATGAATGATAAAAAGACTTGCATGTTTCCTACAGCTTATCAGTCTATCTTTCAACGCTGATAGGATTAAACATTTATCTTTAGCCTTTTACGTTTCATTTTTACCCCAGACATTTAGAGTATTTCATCTTTTGTTTTCTAACCTATTTTAAAACGATCCTTTTTCAGTATATAGTAATATCGATGACTTAACCGTTCCATTGCCCTGATGAAGGACGTCTGGTTGCGCAACCAGAATCACTATGAATATCTCTGGTGGCAGTCACTCAATCGTTAGGTTAGGATTTCATAAAGCCGAGAATGTAATACCTTTGTTCCATGCATGTAGGATAGGATTTCAATTTTATCCTGCGGGAGAGGAAAGCCGAGAGTAGTAATATCTTTGTTTCGTATATATGGGATAGGATTTCATTTTTATCCTGCGGTGAGGAAAGCCGAGAATAGTAATATCGTTCTTCCGTGTATGTAGGATATGACAGGACTTCATTTTTGCCCTGCAGGAGAGAAGGCCGAGAATACAGCTTAACAATATGGGCGAACCACGACCTCCCGTGCGGACACCAGCTTCGAATCCGGGGTAATAGTTTTTGGCTTGACGTTTTACGCATCCTGTGCATGGACATGGTTGGTGGAGGAAGGCGTAAGCAACGCCTACGTGAACCACCGTGCACCGGCGAGGCGTCCAGCAGAACTCGCGCACATAATCATTACTCAGTGGGATTGAACTCAGGACGTTAGTGATGCGCATTCCGGACGCTTTAACGATTGAGCTAAACGTGCACCCGGTATATTCCGTGCTTCGGAATTGCTGATTCTTAAACTCCCCGTATGAATGAATACACTATACATTGTTGGATTTTGGATACAGACTCGATTTAGGAGCCAAATGTGTCTAAGCGGTACCTGATATAACCTGGAAAGTCGCATGGAATTACTACATACATAAATTTGTACATACTTTTTCTAGTCGTAATTTCTTTCATTCATTTGTGTACAATGTGTTTGTTTTGCTGACATTGATATTATATTGAAACCGTATTCGTTGTTTAATGGAAACATTTCATATCAGATTTAATTACTCCAAAAAACACTCGAGTGGATATAAATAGAATATAGCAAATAATTGTAGCAGTTAAATATGACGGCCTTTGTGAATCGTAAGAATGACGAAAATCCTCGAAAGATATTACCTTGTTTGCTCTGTGATGAAAACTTCACATCTGGATCTGATTTGAAAGAACATATGTTGGAACATATATATGGAGAAGAATATTGTAGCGCTTACCATCGGCATGGTACAGCGGATGCGCAAGATGTGAACAAAATATCTGGCGATTGTGAATTTCCTGAAAATTGTTCTGTAAACGCGACAATCAGTAAATTATGTTCTCGTAAAGAAGACTTGCCAGGTAACAGACAGACGCACAAGAGTGATAAAATGTGAAACATGCGAGAAGTCTTTTTTTAAAAAAATTGCTTTACGAATGCACATGCGAATACACACTGGTGAAAAACCCCATCATTGTGTAACATGTGGGAAGTCGTTTAGCCGAAAAGTATATCTGGTAGGACATAAGCGAACGCATACAGGTGAAAAACCACATCATTGTAAAACCTGTGGGAAGTCATTTATCCGAAAATTAGATCTGAAAAGACATATTCGAACTCACACAGGTGAAAAGCCACATCGTTGTGAAACATGTGGAAAGTCATTTAGTCGAAAAGAACATCTCCAAACACACATGGGAATTCACACAGATGAAATGCCTTATTCTTGTGAAATATGCGAGAAATCGTTTCGTCAAAAAGGAAATTTGAAAACACACATGCGGAGACACACAGTCGAAAAACCCCATAAGTGGGAATTTTGTGAAAAGTCATTCGATGGAAAATCACGTTCGAACTCACAAAGGCGAAAAACGTTAGCATTGTGAAACAAGTCATTTCGTCGAAATCAACATCTGGGAAGACGCATGCGAATTTACACAGGTGAAAAGCATCATCATTGTGAAACATGTTGTAAATCGTTTAGTCAAAAACTACACGTGCGAACACACGCCATCCCGATAAAACATGTGGGAAGTCATTCAGTCAAAAAGGAACGTTGAAAACTCACATGCTAACTTACGAAAAAACGTACAATCGGTAAAAAGGAGGGGAATTTGAGAATACACATGCAAATACACACCAATGCAAACTCGCATAATTGAGTAACATATGGAAAGTAGTCTAATAATAAATTTGAAAAGTAACTTGAGAACTGACACAAATCCTAACCTTGTGTAACGCGCGAGAAGCTATTTAATAAATGGGAGATTATCACGTGGACAACTCTAATATACTGTGCGGGAGCTAGTTAATGATTAACCAGATGGTTTAAAGATTGATAGCATTTTTTATATTCGTCATCAAAGCTATCAGATAATGTGATTTTATAGGTTGGGTTTACGTGGTACTAACTACTTATGCTTCTTCAAAACCGACGTGTTCCTTATGGATGCCATGGGAAAGTGAAGACCACTGGACGAGATGTTTAAGTTTCACACACATACACAAAGTCTTCGAAATAATTGTCCGAGTTGGTCTGACTTAGTATTGACTTCTTGTCTACTAATGTTATACCGACTATTGCAATATTTACTGTGTCAAAAGTACTGAATGTAGTGTTTGAATATTTGTTGACCTAATGTGTTTACATTTTAGTGCTATATCTTGTCATACACATTCAAAATTAACTACAGTAAATCTTATTGTAAAATTACTATCGTGATGACCTCCGTGTAACAGAATTTCATATTATTGCGGTGTATGAGGTCCGTCGACAGGATAAGAAAATATCTTACCTTGATCAGAGATGCCATTTTTATAGTATAGGGAGTGACAGCGTGGGATCGAATGACATTGTGGACTGAATTTTAACCATGCAGATTCAAACTGAAGATGCGTTGGATGACAGCATGCTAATCGGCGTTGTTTGAGTGCCAAGACGGTCAAGCAGCCTACAAATGGACTCTTCCGCAACGCGAAGGTATCCCATTACATCAACGCTGCTAAGTAGTATGCCTGTCATCCATTCGTTCATCATGGTGTGTTGTGCATCAGTTATGATATTCTATCTAGTAACTAGATAAAAGTTTCCGTTCATATTTCTTGGATATCTCAAACTTCCATCTTTGTATTGATCCAGAAATAGACAAAAAATTAAACAAATCCCAATTTATGTTCAAAATCTAGCTTATTTGGATATTGAAACAAAGAATTAATGAAAGACAAAAGAGTTTCATGTGTTTGCTCACCCTAACAATCGAATTTAGAACAAGGCAGATCATTGTATAAACGGATCCTACATTTTAAAAGTCAAGTGACGGATAAGATTTCATTTTTATACTAAGGGGGAGGTCGTGGTTCGCCGTACGTTCATATTTCCCTTCCCCGTAGAATAGAACCACGACCTGCAGACACCAAGTTCCGGTTAGGGGATAAAGGTTTTGGATTGACATTTCACACATTTTCCCCGCGCTTGGACATGGTTAGCTGACGAAGTCGTAATTCTAACCTAGGACGTAAGAGATGCATTGTTTTATTGTGATTAATTGTGAAGATAAACTGCAAAAATAATCATGCTGAACAAAAATCGTTGAGTAGAAGGTTCCAAATTCCCCATCAAATTAGTATCCAGAGTTAGACTGTAGTTGACTAATTTTCACTACGCAATAGAAGACTTCCTGAAATTTGATATGAAAAGATGCATCGCTTTCGAACAGTGAAATCTATGTACTTTTGTGAATTTATTTCATCACAAAATAATTCTGTAAATATAATTTAGAAAAGAATGCAGGTATAGTGAATTCGTTGAATACCTGACCAAAGTCTATATTTGATGCTTCTTCGGCCGAGTTGATGTTTTTGGTAACGAATACTAAGCCAATGAGTTCATTCTACATTTCACAATCGTCGGTCTTTCACTATTGTGAATTTGCATATTATTTGTTTTCAGACGTACTTGTCGGCCAAATGATTCTCCACCTTTCAAAATGATAAGGTCTTCTCTCTTTGTGAATTTACACGTGTATCGATAAAACACGTATGTGAGCCAACGGTGGTATTTTTTCCATTTCTATGTTTTATTTATATTTATTTTATGTTTTTTAAAACTCTTTTTAACCAAAGACTTCCCGTACACTTCACAGTGATGAAATTTCAAGCCTGGGTGATTTCGCATGTGTGAGTTCAAACTTCCTTTCCGACCTAATGCCATCCCACATTTTAAACAATGATACGGTTTTTCACCGCTATGAGTTACCGAATGCCTTTTGAGATGTTCTTTTCGATGAAAGGACTTCCCACATGTTTCACAATGATAGGGTTTTTCACCAGTATGGGATTGTATGTGTCTTTTCACACTTTGTCTTGAACTAAACAACCTACCACATGTTTCACAGTTATGGGGTTTTTTCAACAGTGTGTACTGTGTATTCGCATGTGTGAAATTAATGACGACGTTTTTCATCACGAACACTGTTTCAACATAATATCAATGTCAGCAAAACAAAACATTGTACACAAATGAATGAATTTTGACAAAAATAAACTAAACACAAAAAAGCGACTTCACGCCTTACTCGGGCGAAAATTTTGTTTATTATAATGAAATTTTCAAAATACAATCTATTCATCCTTGCATATTATAAGGTTTTCTCACTTCTGCATCCGACAGCACAACCAGAACCTGCTCACTATTTGGTGAGGAGTCTGTGACAACATTGAATAACTTATCTGTCACAATGGAAACAATAGAAAAGTACAATGATGATGACATATGCAGATGGGTTTTCAGTCAACCAGGTTACATAAATGCTATGTTTCGTCTTAATATCGCTTATTTTTTTGTGAAGCATATTGCAGGCAGATGTGAAGTAAACGGCTACTTATCATTGCCTGATGGTGAGTGTTTTCTAATTCTGATACAAAACTTTCTTTTTGCATGAAATACATGCTGAAAGAAGCAACTTGAAGAAATTAATTAACAACCAATAAATATGCAAAGAGATAAGAAAAAAAAAACAGAACCGAACTGCTATAGCACTGCATCGAGTGAAAATTCCCCCTAAAACCCTCCATCGCAACTTTGCTTCATGCCGTTACCCTATATTTTTTAGTGCAACCTTCGATAACTTTTTGATCTGCGAAACAACGCGCAAAATTCTCTTTGCAGCAATAATTAAAAACAGGGAAAAATAATTAAATATCTTATTCTCTATAGTATGATACATCTTATTCAACAAAATTGGTAACTTTAGGCACTTCCTACTGCCAATCTCACAATCAATCAGATCCTGATCCATGCTTTATCTACGTTGCGACTCAGTCACATCATATATGCACTTTTTTCAGCACCAACATGACAAAAAGAAATTTGTGCGGCGCTCTTCGGATATTTTTGCGCGTAGCAATTACCGTCAGAAATACTGCAGTCTTCATATAGGATAGGACAACACTAAATGTGTATCTGCAGTCGCACTTAGATTGGTATTGTCTGGTGAACGAAACTTAATTCATCGAAATGCACAAAGTTAAGAAATACACGCTACAAAGCAGTTGTACGAGGATAATAATCCCCTCCAGTTTAATAGATAACAAAAAATGAACAGAAACGCAATTACCGGTACCGGTAGAAATTTTGTGCCATTCACACAGCTTCGTTCTGGCAGAATTTCTGACGGTAGTTCCTATGCGCAAAAATATTCGAATCTTTTGAATTCTTCTTCTACGGTTGGCGCAAAATTCATAAAGCAAGAATAAATCAGAAAGTATGAAATATTCGACTTTAACGTGCAGCGGCCATTGCACTTACTCCAATAATACTTTATACGGATGGGAACACTATAACCAAGTGAAAACGCTGATCCTGCGAGAGAAAATGGAAACCTCTGACAAAGATGGGCCAGTACACGAACTATCGTCTAAATATTTCGTCTATTTATTTGCGTTGAGTAAATTGCCCACCATTCACCTCCGCAAACAGTATACGTATAATTGAAGTTTATTCCATATATTCGAATCGTAGTCTTATAATAAACAAGCAAAGACATCTCATCTTTAATACATCAAAATTTACTTATATTTTCTGAAAATTAATAAATTTTCGATTCTGTTTATTTTGAATCCGCTGTAAAAATCAAATCGAATAGTTTATGAATTTATTCACCAATCACGAATTGAATATTTTGGACAAACTTTACTATTATCAACATAAGCTCACCTCCACAATCAGTGTAATTATAATTGAAGTTTATTCCAAGGTAATGCCTGCTTTCACTCCCAATGTTGAGTACTATACTTGGCGGCCATTTATTACCTTGCAATATTGTGCATATGGAATCGAAATCTCGTATGAGTTGTAACGTTGATAAAGCATGGGCCGGGATCTGATTAACTATGAGCTCTTCATCCTTTTGTCTATGTTTTTTTTCTGAAACGATCCCTGAAAGGGGATCGTTCTGAAATAAGATACTAAACAAAAAATAAAATACTAGGGTAAAATAAATAAAATTTCTGGGGTAAAAAAGAAATGTGAAAGGCTAAATATAAATGTCCTATCAGCGTTGAAAGATAGACTGATAAGTTGCAGGAAACATGCAAGTATTCTTATCAATCATTGTTGCTTCTTCCCAATCTATTCTGTGGTCGTTGCAGCATGCATGAAAAATGATTTTGAGAAGTCACCTTTATACAAGCATGCATACTGCAACGACTACAGCATAGATTGGGAAGAAGCTACAATAATAGAGTGAAGATCATTACAAGAAAAGGCTATTTTTAGAATCATTTCATATCAACAGCATATCACAGACAATGAATGATAAGAAGACTTGCATGTATCCTGCAGCTTATCAGTCCAACTTTTCCACGCTGATAGGATTAGTTATTTATAATTAGTCTTTTACGTTTCTTTTTTACCCCAGAATTTTAGAGTATTTTATCTTTTGTATACTAGCTTATTTTAGAACGATCCCATTTCAGTATATAGTAATATCGATGACTTAACCTTTCCATTGCCCTGATGAAGGACGTCTGGTTGAGCAATCCGGTTGAGACCGGATCCGGTTGAGCAATCAGAATCACTATGAATATCTCTGGTGGCAATCACTCAATCGTTAGGTTAGGATTTCATAAAGCCGAGAATGTAATACCTTTCTTCCACGCATGTGGGACAGGATTTCAATTTTATCCTGCGGGAGAGGAAAGCCGAGAGTAGTAATACCTTTGTTTCGTGTATGTGCGATAGGGTTTCATTTTTATCCTGCCGCAAAGAAAGCCGAGAATAGTAATATCGTTTTTCCGTGTATGTAGGATATGGCAGGACTTCATTTTTGCCCTGCAGGAGAGAAGGCCGAGAATACAGCTTAACAATATGGGCGAACCACGACCTCCCGTGCGGACACCAGCTTCGAATCCGGGGTGATAGTTTTTGGCTTGACATTTTACGCATCCTGTGCATGGACATGGTTGGTGGAGGAAGGCGTAAGCAACGCTTACGTGAACCACCGTCCATCGGCGAGGCGTACAGCAGAACTCGAGCATATAATCATTACTCAGTGGGATTGAACTCAGGACGTTAGCATGCGTAGTTCGAAGCGCATCCCCGACGCTTTAACGATTGAGCTAAACGTGCACCCTGTATATTCCGTGCTACGGAATTGCTGATTCTTAATTTGGCGTATTCATATCACAAAAGTTCCGACTGTTGGACAAGGTGATGATGGCAAAGAAGTTTGGAGATTTAGTTGGTATGCGCTTTCGCTGATTCTGTGTTCCTGAAATATCAATAAAAGATGATTGGATTGCGTGAACTTTGGTGCAATAAACCGAAATGTCACAAACAATTTGTGCTTTCTTCACGGCTTCTTCCATCAAACATGTCCATGTGCAGGAGAAATGAGTAAAATATTAGGCCAAAACCTTTTCCCCAAATTTGGAGCTGTTGGCTGCACGAGAGTTCGTGGTTCGTCACATGGTTAAACCGTATTCTCGGATTTCCTCTCCCACAGAAGAATATGATATCCTTACCCTAATTAATTTTTCTATTTTTTTCTCTCAAAGTGTAGGACCCGGTTATGAAAGAATCAGCGCTGTTCTATATTTCATTGTTAGGGTGAGAAAACACATGTAACTCTGTTGTCTTTTATCATTTTTTGTGTCAAAATTCAAATGAGCTAGATTTTGAATATAAATTAGAATTTGTTTAATTTCTTGGTCTATTTCTCGGGCACAATACGCAGAAGGAAGTAACTATCCAATAAATGGGCGGGAACTTTTATCTACTAATATATACTTTTGCTATGGTATGCCTGTTGTATTTGTGCTCGAACTTTACGTATTTTGAACTTACTTTTTCTAGTCGCCTTCTTTCATTCATTTGTGTACAATGTGTTTGTTTTGCTGACATTGATATTATATTGAAACCGTATTCGTTGTTTAATGGAAACATTTCATATCAGATTTAATTACTCTACAAAACCACTCGAGTGGATATAAATAGAATATAGCAAATAATTGTAGCAGTTGAATATGACGACCTTTGGGAATCGTAAGAATGAGGAGAATCCAGAAACGATATTACCTTGTTTGCTCTGTGATGAAAACTTCACATCTGGATCTGATTTGAAAGGACATATGTTGGAACATATATATGGATAAGAATATTGTAGCACTTACCATCGGCATGATACAGCGGATGCGCAAGATGTGAACAAAATATCTGGCGATTGTGAATTTACTGAAAATTGTTCTGTAAATGCGACAATCAGTAAATTATGTTCTCGTAAAGAAGACTGAGGTGTATCTGTGAATAGCGATGGATATGGATAGGCTCAAACACTGTCGGGGGAATCCCTGGATGTGCTTTTCTCAATATCCCAGATGGGAACAGTCTTGCGTGACTTTTAACTTTCATTCAATAATTCCATTGTTAAATTTCTGATTTATAATACCATTTTCATTGCCCTTTCGATAATTTTTTTAATAATTTAGGTCATAGAATCTGAAAATTTACAAACCATGTAAGAGGGTGATGTTCCCACTCAATGAATCCAAATAAGTTTTGTAAATTTTAGGCGACTTGTTCCCAGATCACGGTCGAGTATGTCTGTGGTTCATCCTTGACAAAATAAAATATCCACCAAAGACAATCACGGAGAACTCAAGATACCTTCGTTATCTTTAGTAAGTTCAGTTGTCGTCGTAGTAGTTGTCAAAGTCGCATTTGCTGTTGTTGTTGATCTCACAGCCGTTGGTGTCGTTATCACCGCTGTTGCGAAAAATTCTGAAATATAGAAAACCATGCAGGTCACTGTGATAATTGTAGCTATGGGCACTGATTGAATATAGGTGAATGATATGCGCTGTTTGTCTGTATTTTATTGTTTTTAACTTGAACGTTTATTTTTTTTATTAATATTAGAACTTTATTTTTAGGATTTTCGTATTCAAAATTTAAAAAACACGAAAATACGAATAAATTGAATGAACGAATGAAGTTGAAAATTACATGACATATATATATATATATATAGTAAAAAACACGAAAAAATTGAATGAACGAATGAAGTTGAAAATTACTTGAGAATGATGGGCTGTGCACTAGTCGTGTCAGCGGTTTTTCGCATTTAATTTCCTCTTGTAATACCAGCATTGTCACTGGCGGTCCCAAGAGAAAATAGTGTTCCCATCCACAAACAAAATCTCATCGAAATACGTGCAAGGGCCGAGGGTAAGTTTCAATATCGTTATTTTTAAAACCAACTTTCTTTAAAATTTTGGCACCAACATGAAAAAAAGAAAATTTGTTAGTCGCTTTTTGGATATTTTTGCGCGTAGCAAATTCCCGTTAGAAATACTGCAGTCTTCATATAGGACAAGACAACACAGAATGTGTATCTGCAGTCGCACTTCGATTGGTATTGTCTGGTGAACGAAACTTAAGTCATTGAAATGCACAAAGTTAAGGAATACACGCTACAAAACAGTTGCACGAGGAAAATAATCCCGACCGGTTTAATAGATAACAAGAAAATGAACAGAAGCGCAATTACCGGCATCGGGAAACATTTTGTGCCACTCACACAGCTGCGCTCTGGCAGAATTTCACACGGTAGTTCCTATGCGCAAAAATAGTCGAATCTTTTGAATTGTTCTTCTACAGTTGGCGCAATATTCATAAGCAAGAATAAATCAGAAAATCTTTTCTTGCGTGAAAATATTGCACCTTAATGTACAACGGTCATTGCACTTACTTCAATATTACTTTATACGGATGGGAACACTATAACCATGTGAAAATGGAGGTCGTGCGAGAGAGAATGTAAACTTCTGACTAAGATGGGCCAATACACGGCCTACCATCTAAATATTTTGTTTTTCGCGTGGAATCAATTGCCCACCATTCACCTCCGCAAACAGTATACGTATACTTGAAGTTGATTCCATATATTCGAATCGTAGTATCGAAGACATCTCATCTTTAATGCATCAAAATTTACTTGTGAAATTTCTGAAAAATTATAAATATTTGATTCTGTTTATTTTGAATCGCTGTAATTTATGAATTTATTCACCAATCACGAATCGAATATTTTGGACAAACTTTACTATTATCAGCATATGCTCACCTCCACAATCAGTGTAATTATACATGCAGTTTATTCCATGGTGATTCTTGCTTTTACTCCCAATGTTGAGTACTATACTTGGCGGCCATTTATTGCCTTGCAATATTGTGCATTTGAAATCGAAATCTCGACTGCATATTTGATGTGAATGAGTCGCAATCTAGATAAAGCATGGATCAGGTTGGTCTGATTGAGTGTGGGCTCCACAGTAGAAGCTGCCTAAAAGTTACCAATTTTGTTAAATAAGAATATAAGATGTAACATACTATAGTGAATGGGATATTTAATTATTTTTTCCCCCTTTTTAATTATTATGACAATGAGAATTTTTCGCGTTGCGAAGTTGTCAAAGGTTGCACTAAAAAATATAGGATAACGGCATGAAGCAAAGTTGCGGTGGAGAGTTTCTACTCGATGCAGTACTATAGCGTTTCAGTCCTGGATAGAAAAAGTTCTGGTTTTTTATTTCGACGAATCTCTTTGCATATCTATTGGTTGTTAATCAATTTCTTTAAATTGCTTTTTTGAGCATGCATTTCATGTGAAAAGAAAATTTTGTATCATAATGAGAAAACACTCACCATCAGGTAATAATAAGTAGCCGTCATCTCCACATCTGTCTGCATTATGCCGCACAAAAAAAGGTGATATCGAGACGAAACATAGCGTTTATGTAACTCGGTTGAATGAAAACCCATCTGCATATGTCATCCCCATTGTACTTTCCCCTCGTTTCAATTGTGCCAAATAAATTATTCAATGTTGTCACAGACTTCTCACCAAATAATGAGCAGGTTCGGGTTGTGTTGACGGCAGCGGAAGTGAGAAAACCTTATAATATACAAGAATGAATAGATTGTATTTTGAAAATTTCATTATAAGAAACAAAATTTTTGCCCGCTTGAGCCGTGAAGTCGGTGTTTGTGTTGAGTTCATTTTGTCCCAAAATGACCTCTATAAGTCCAGTAAAACTTGGCGCGCCCTCGTGGTGCAATATCTTTGGAGAGAAGTGGGGAATTTCCAGCTTAATTTATTGATGTCTTCTCCTCACAATTAAGACCCTGCGCTGTCACTGTCCAGACACATAGGCAGTGATTGACGCAGCTGCTCTGATGGGCAAGTGTTCGAAATAAGCGGAAAACATACCCATCCAATCGGATAGAGAAGCTACGACAAAAAGCGAATTTAAAGAATATTTTTTTATCAATCCAGTGCTTATTACTAACCGTTACATAAGCATGATTGTTCAAGTATGGAGCAGCAATGAATTGTAACGACGAGACGAGGTCACATGTGGCACATACTTGACAAAATAAAATTGTCATCGATTACAATTTCCATCCAAAAATTTTACCGCTCAAACCGCAAAGAATTAATGTTGCAAAATTCACCTGTCAGAATAACTGCAATGATCAACTGTCGCATATCCATTCTCTACCACTGTGTAGTCTTCGTCGTCCTGAATATGAATAACAATAAACGTTCAATCGTTCGTTCAGGTCTATTCCTATCAACTTTCGCTGAAGTGCGCGTGATATTATCGTATGATTCACAGTTATGAAACGCGTTTGGTAGATTTCCATTGGCGAATATATAACGTAGCGTTGCAGATGAAAAATAGCGATGATACGTTCTGTTTTTATTTCTCTGTTAACTTTGGTAGGTCTTAAGTAACTCATGTGTACAGCTACAACAACAAAAATATTTTAATTTGGCTGTCTGAGGCAATAAATCAAAAATAAATGTAAGGATTTGCATTTAGATAAGTAAGGATTTGTATTTAATTCGACTGAAGAAATTTAGCACAAATATCATTGTCTATCATGGAAGGCTATCCTCATCCCTTTAGTAATGTTTTTTTTTATTTGGGCATTTATTTCCTTTATTTCTATTTTACTCGTCTTTTGTTTTACTTCGAGAAGTTTTTCATTTTTTGTTTTTACGTTTTTACATTTTTTTCTCATGTACAGTTTCCTCTTGGATCCGTGTTTGGAGCCCCTTTATTCTATTTGTTTTAATGGGGAGGGGGATCCCGTATGATGTGTTTGGCCGAATGTAATAATATATAATTTTTTAGGTGAGCAAACACATGTTACTCTCTTTGAATTTTTTTTTTTAAACTTATTCCCTGGCACGTTTCTAAAATTTATTTTAGGCTTTGTTTGCTTTCCTGATTACTCTGTAATGTGATATCTTTATTTGTATCACCATTTGTGTCGACAGAGGTGTCGAAATAAACTGCGGAATTTACACTGTACAGCTACACTCTTGCGCGCAATTATCTCCTCGGGATTCGACCTACCGTGTACCCAACATGAAGAGATATCCTGTCGCTTTACTAGACGAGCGATTACTAGACGATCGACATTACTATGCACTGAAAAGGGATCGTTCTAAAATAAGCTAGTAAACAAAAGATGAAATACTCTAAATTTCAGGGGTAAAAAAGAAACGTAAAAGGCTAAAGATAAATGTCTAATCCTATCAGCGTTGAAAGATAGACTGATAAGTTGCAGGAAACAAGCTGGTCTTCTTATCAATCATTGTAGCTTCTTCTCAATCTATTCTGTGGTCGTTGCAGCATGCATGAAAAAATGTGATTTTGAGAAGTCAGCATTATTCAAGAATGCATAAAGCAAGCATACTGCAACGACCACAGAATAGATTGGGAAGAACCTACAATATCAGAGAGAGAAGATCATTACAAGAAAAGACTATTTTTATAATCATTTCATATCAACAGCATATCACAGACAATGAATGAAAAAGACTTGCATGTTTCCTACAGCTTATCAGTCTATCTTTCAACGCTGATAGGATTAAACATTTATCTTTAGCCTTTTACGTTTCATTTTTACCCCAGACATTTTGAGTATTTCATCTTTTGTTTTCTAACCTATTTTAAAACGATCCTTTTTCAGTATATAGTAATATCGATGACTTAACCTTTCCATTGCCCTGATGAAAGACGTCTGGTTGAGCAATCCGGTTGAGACCGGATCCGGTTGAGCAATCAGAATCACTATGAATATCTCTGGTAGCAGTCACTCAATCGTTAGGTTAGGATTTCATAAAGCCGAGAATGTAATGTTCCATGCATGTAGGACAGGATTTCAATTTTATCCTGCGGGAGAGGAAAGCCGAGAGTAGTAATACCTTTGTTTCGTGTATGTGGGATAGGGTTTCATTTTTATCCCACAGCCACATCGCTGCGAAATTTACACTGTACAGCTACAATCTTGCGCGCAATTATCTCCTCGGGATTCGACCTACCGTGTACCCAACATGAAGAGATATCTTGTCGCTTTACTAGACGAGCGATTTACTGATCGACATTACTATGTACTGAAAAGGGGTCGTTCTAAAATAAGCTAGTAAACAAAAGATGAAATACTCTAAATTTCTGGGATAAAAAAGAAACGTAAAAGGCTAAAGATAAATGTCTAATCCTATCAGCGTTGAAAGATAGACTGATAAGTTGCAGGAAACAAGCTAGTCTTCTTATCATCCATTGTAGCTTCTTCTCAATCTATTCTGTGGTCGTTGCAGCATGCATGAAAAAATGTGATTTTGAGAAGTCAGCATTATTCAAGCAAGCATACTGCAACGACCACAGAATATATTGGGAAGAACCTACAATATCAGAGAGAGAAGATCATTACAAGAAAAGACTATTTTTATAATCATTTCATATCAACAGCATATCACAGACAATGAATGAAAAAGACTTGCATGTTTCCTACAGCTTATCAGTCTATCTATCTTTCAACGCTGATAGGATTAAACATTTATCTTCAGCCTTTTACGTTTCATTTTTACCCCAGACATTTTGAGTATTTCATCTTTTGTTTTCTAACCTATTTTAAAACGATCCTTTTTCAGTATATAGTAATATCGATGACTTAACCTTTCCATTGCCCTGATGAAAGACGTCTGGTTGAGCAATCCGGTTGGGACCGGATCCGGTTGAGCAATCAGAATCACTATGAATATCTCTGGTAGCAGTCACTCAATCGTTAGGTTAGGATTTCATAAAGCCGAGAATGTAATACCTTTGTTCCATGCATGTAGGACAGGATTTCAATTTTATCCTGCGGGAGAGGAAAGCCGAGAGTAGTTATACCTTTGTTTCGTGTATGTAGGATAGGGTTTCATTTTTATCCTGCGGCGAGGAAAGCCGAGAATAATAATATCGTTCTTCCGTGTATGTAGGATATGGTAGGACTTCATTTTTGCCCTGCAGGAGAGGAAATCCGAGAATACAGGATAACAATATGGGCGACGACGACCCCTCGTGCGGACACCAGCTTCGAATCCGGTGTGATAGTTTTTGGCTTCACATTTTACGCATCCTGTGCATGGACACGGTTGGTGGAGGAAGGCGTAAGCAGCGCTTACGTGAACCACCGTGTACCGGCGAGGCGTTCAGCAGAGCTCGCGCATATAATCATTACTCAGTGGGATTGAACTCAGGACGTTAGCATGCGTAGTTCGAAGCGCATTCCCGACGCTTTAACGATTGAGCTAAACGCGCACCCGGTATATTCCGTGCTACGAAATTGCTGATTCTTAATTTCCCCGTGTGAACGAATACACTATCATTGTTGAATTTCGGAAACACAGACTCGATTTAGAAGCTAAATGTGTCTAAGTGGTACCTGATATAATCTAGAAAGTCGCATGAAATTACTATTATTAGTGAACTTATTGAAATTAAAATAGATTATTTGTGGAGATAAAGTTGTCAGAGGTAAACTGCCTTTATTTGGCGAATTCATATCACAAAAGTTCCGGCTCTTGGACTGGATGATGGTGGCAAAGAAGGTTTGGAGATTTAGTTGGTATGCGTTTTTGCTGATTCTGTGTTCCTGAAAAACCAATAAAAGATGATTGGATTGCGTGAACTTTAGTGCAATAAACCGAAATGTCACAACCAATTTATGCTCTCTTCACGGCTTCTTCCACCAAGCATGTCTGTAGTGTTGTGAATTTATATGACGTAATAATTCAATTTAATCATGCGTAAGATGTAAGAATGTTCTGGAAGCATGGAAGGAATCTGGATCTGAGTTAGGTGCTGTTACTGTTATTATGTATTTGTATCTGTTGAATATAAACTGGAATTTCGTTCATAGCAAAGAGTCTGTTATGTATCTATCAATCAGTATCAGACAGAGGTATTAAGAGCACATTATAATCACCATATCGGCTACCCACAAACGTTATATTGGCGACGAGGAGAAGAAACGTTCCTGCACTGCCACATGATAGAAGTGAACTGGATGTGAGAAATTCTACGGTCAGTCTAGCAAACTTACCTGTTGTTACTTCATTCAGAACTGTAAAATGAGTGGCATATTTGAAAATATTACCCCATTCCAAGTTAATTCTGATCCAACATCAACTGGAATTAGGTGGAAAAAGTGGCTCAAAAGACTGGAAAATTTTTTCATAGTTAAAAAGATTACTGATGATAGAGAAAAACGTGCTGCATTACTACATTATTCTGGTGAAGATGTCTTTGATATTTTTGAAAGTATACCTGAAAATGGCAATCCAGATGAATATAATAAAGCTATTGAAGTTCTCAATGCTCATTTCATTCCGAAAACTAACCTGGATTATGAAAGATTAATGTTTAGAGATGCAATTCAAAGATCTGAAGAAACATTAGACCAATTTTACACAAGATTAAGAAAATTGGCAATGACATGTGAATTTCATGATGCAGATAGTGAAATCAAGTCTCAAATAATTGGTAGATGTAAAGACCGACGCCTAAGACAAAGAGCACTGGAAGTGAAAAATCTCACTCTTAAAAAGCTACTGGATATAGGAAGATCCATGGAAACTGCAGAAACACAGGCAGAGAATATTGAATATCAAATCAAAACTGAAAAGTCAGAAAGAAGAGAAGAAACTCATGCAATGATTTTATCAAAGGAGAGGAATTATCAAAGGAGAGGAAGATCTTTTGCACAAAAACCAAAATATAATAGTGAGTTGAAATGTTACTTTTGTGGAGGAAATTATCCGCATAGCAATGGGAGAAAATCTTGCCCAGCTTTTGGCAAAATTTGCAATAATTGTAAGAAGTTAAATCATTTTGCAAAATGCTGCAATGCAAGTGGAATCAAAATGGAACAAAAATCGTTTCAGAGAAAATATGTAAACAAAAGAAGTGTGCAAAATTGTCAGTCAAAAGAATGTAGAATTCCTAAAATTAAATTGAAGATAAATAACATCCAAATTAAATTCACTATTGACACTGGTTCGTCAGTAAATATTATTGATGAGAGAAATTTTCAGAAATTGAATTATTCACTTGACACACCAGATATCAAGGTATTTTCATATGCTTCGGATAAACCACTGAAAATAATTGGAACATTCAAAACTAATATCATGCTCAATGAACAGAATTTTATTGAAAAATTTTATGTTGTTCCGGGTACTTCTGGATGTTTGCTGAGTTACAAAACTGCAACTGACATGAATATTATCAAGATAATTAATAAAGTTGATTCTGGAAGAGTTATGACAACTGATGAAATATTAAAAGAATATTCAGATAGATTCGAAGGTCTTGGCAAATTGAAAAATTTCAAAGCAAAACTCCATATTAATGAAGATGTGAAACCAATTTCATTACCACATAGAAGAATCCCGATACATACAAGAAAAAAAGTCGAAAAAGAACTAGACTATCTTTTAAAGAACGAGATTATTGAAGAAGTTAAAGGTCCAACAACATGGGTATCTCCAATTGTGGTGGCTCCAAAACCAGGCAAGCCTGATGAAATTAGAATTTGTGTAGACATGAGAAATGCTAACAAAGCAATAACAAGAGAGCGATATATCATACCAACAATAGACGATATTGTGCATGAATTAAATGGTGCTAAGATGTTCTCCAAAATCGATCTCAAAAAAGGATATCATCAGATCGAGCTTGATGAAAATAGTCGTTATATCACAACTTTTTCTACACACAAAGCTATATATAGATATCGAAGACTCAATTTTGGTACATGTTCCGCAGCTGAGATGTTTCAAAAATCGATACAGCAACTCATTCAAAACATTCCAATGACAATCAACATAAGTGATGACATTATAGTTGGAGGAAAAACAATAGAAGAACATAATCGTCATTTGGAAATGCTGATGAAAACACTGCGTGAAAAAGGTTTGACTGTAAATCCAGATAAATGTGAATTTAGCAAGAAAAAGCTTGAATTTTTTGGATTTGTTTTCTCAGACAAAGGTATATCGACTGCACAAAGTAAAGTTGATGCAATTAAGAATGCCAAAACTCCAAAATCAGTAAGTGAAATTAAAAGTTTACTTGGCTTGGCAAATTATTGTTCGAAATTTATCATGAATTTTTCAACAATTACTCATCCATTGAGAGAATTGACACATAAAAATGTACCTTGGAAATGGACTGATGTACATGAAAAAGCTCTAAATAAGCTTAAATCAAGCTTGACCAGTGATAAAGTTATGGCATACTTTCATCCAGAGTATGAAACAGAACTTGTGGTTGATGCGAGTCCAGTAGGACTTGGTGCTATACTTAGTCAAAGAAAATCATCGAACGATCCATACAAAATTGTGGCTTATGCAAGCAAAGTTTTAAGTCCAACAGAACAAAGATATTCACAGACAGAACGTGAGGCTTTGGCAATCGTTTGGGGTTGTGAACATTTTCATATATATCTTTTTGGATCTGAAAAACCATTTTTTTTTTTTTTTTTTTTTTTTTCATAGCCACTTCTCAGAGTGGATCACCCTGTACAAGGCCCTGTAATAGCGGCCACTTGTAGACGGACAGGGTTACAATTACTGGAAAGATATCATCTTTTCCTGTTCGGCTTAGCCTACCCAAGGTATTACACCCTGGGTTGAGTGGTGGGCATGGATAAGCGAGCCGGACTCGCCGGGGCTCGAACCCGAGATCTTCAACCTGCGATGCCAACATGTTTAACCACTAGGCCATCGCGCCTCAAAAATTCATTTGATCACTGATCATCGTCCATTAGAATTGATTTTCAACAATCCAAAATCTAAACCACCAGCAAGAATAGAAAGATGGAATCTGAGATTGCAACCATACAATTTTATTGTGGAATACCGTCCAGGAAAGAATAATCCTGCGGATTATCTATCAAGACATTGTGAGAATTCAAACGAAATGGTAAATATATCACTTGATACTGAACGATATGTAAATCTTATTGCCATATCAGCAATACCAGATGCAATGAATCTTGAAGAGATTAATCTGCAAAAAGTAATTTATTTCATTAGATCAAACAAATGGCATGAATTCGACAAGAATAATGAAAATAAAAATCTGCTTCCATACAAACAAGTTAAAAATGATTTGACAATACTGGAAAATGGAATAATTTTGAAAAATGACAAAATAGTTCTTCCATCTAATTTGAAAGAAAAGGCTCATTAAATTGGCTCATGAAGGACATCAAGGCATTGTCAAAACAAAAAAGTTTATACGTGAATATATATGGTTCCCTGGCATTGATAAAGAAGTTGAAAATGCTGTGAAAAACTGCATTTACTGTCAAGCTAATCATTCGAATACTCTAGAACCATTACAAATGACACCAATGCCAACAGAACAATGGTGTGAACTTTCAAGTTATCAACAAAGATTTTGAGATTTCTGATGAGAATGATGAATATTATCCACTGATCGAGTATGATCATGACCAGCAGAACAATACTGGACAAAGGCCAATCATACAACGAAGATATCCTCAACGTAACAACAGAAGGCCTCCAAGATATTTGATAGATGAAATGTAATATTGTATAGTTCATTCATAATTCCTATCATCTCATTCATAATAATATTACTATACTAATTCCGCTATGCCCATTCATAAAATATCTAAGGATGAAGTCTTTATGACATATCAATCAAATTATTCACTTGTTTACTATAAAGTTATGGAAAAGTATGTTAAAAGTAATGTGAATTTAGTAGTTATTAGACAAATGTCAATGTGCATTTAGATGCTATCTATCGTTATAAATTCAAGTGAATTTATTTTCTGAGGTGGGATGGGTTGTAGTGTTGTGAATTTATATGACGTAATAATTCAATTTAATCATGCGTAAGATGTAAGAATGTTCTGGAAGCATGGAAGGAATCTGGATCTGAGTTAGGTGCTGTTACTGTTATTATGTATTTGTATCTGTTGAATATAAACTGGAATTTCGTTCATAGCAAAGAGTCTGTTATGTATCTATCAATCAGTATCAGACAGAAGTATTAAGAGCACATTATAATCACCATATCGGCTACCCACAAACGTTATAATGTCCATGCGCGGAAGAAATAAAATCGTATTCTTGGCTTTCCTATCCCACAGAAGGATATCATGACCAACCCCAATTAATTTTTGTTCTTTTATTCTCTCAAAGTGTAGGATCCGTTTATGAAAGGATCAGCGCTGTTCTATATTTCATTGTTAGGGCGAGAAAACACTCGATTGTCGTTTATCATTCTTTGTGTCAATATTCAAATGAGCTAGATTTTGAACATAAATTAGGATTTGTTTAATTTTTTCTTGGTCTTTTTCTCGGGCACAATACGCAGAAGGAAGTGACTATCCAATAAATGGGCGGGAACTTTTATCTAGTAATATATACTTTTGCTATGGTATACCTGTTGTATTTGTGCTCGAACTGGCTTGTTTACGTATTTTGAACTTACTTTTTCTAATCGCAATTTGTTTCATTCATTTGTGTACAATGTGTTTGTTTTGCTGACATTGATATTATATTGAAACCGTATTCGTTGTTTAATGGAAACATTTCATATCAGATTTAATTATTCTAAAAAATCACTCGAGTGGATATAAATAGAATATAGCAATTAATTGTAGCAGTTGAATATGTCGGCCTTTGTTAATCGTAAGAATGTGGAAAATCCTCGAAAGATATTACCTTGTTTGCTCTGTGATGAAAACTTCACATCTGGATCTGATTTGAAAGAACATATGTTGGAACATATATATGGAGAAGAATATTGTAGCGCTTACCATCGGCATGGTACAGCGGATGCGCAAGATGTGAACAAAATATCTGGCGATTGTGAATTTCCTGAAAATTATTCTGAAAATGCGACAATCAGTAAATTATGTTCTCGTAAAGAGGACTTACCAGGTCACAGACAGACGCACATGAGTGATGAAAGTTTTCATTGTGAAACATGCGAGAAGTCATTTTCTAAAAAAAATGCTTTACGAATGCACATGCGAATACACACTGGTGAAAAACCCCATCATTGTGTAACATGTGGGAAGTCGTTTACCCGAAAAGTATATCTGATAGGACATAAGCGAACTCATACAGGTGAAAAACCACATCATTGTAAAACCTGTGGGAAGTCATTTATCCGAAAATTAGATCTGAAAAGACATATTCGAACTCACACAGGTGAAAAGCCACATCGTTGTGAAACATGTGGAAAGTCATTTAGTCGGAAAGGACATCTCCAAACACACATGGGAATTCACACAGATGCAAAGCCTTATTCTTGTGAAATATGCGAGAAATCGTTTCGTCAAAAAGGAAATTTGAAAACACACATGCGGAGACACACAGTCGAAAATCCCCATCAGTGGGAATTTTGTGAAAAGTCATTCGATAAAAAAGCACGTCCGAACTCACAAAGGCGAAAAACGTTACCATTGTGAAACAAGTCATTTCGTCGAAATCAACATCATGAAAGACGCATGCGAATTCACACAGATGAAAAGTCTCATCATTGTGAAATATGTTGTAAATCGTTTAGTCAAAAAGTACACGTGCGAACACACACCATCCCAATAAAACATGTGGGAAGTCATTCAGTCAAAAAGAAACGTTGAAAACTCACATGCTAACTCACGAAAAAACGTACCATTGTGAATAAAAGGAAATAGAATACACACCAATAAAAAAGCATGCATAATTGAGTAACATACTGAGAATCGTTCAATCTAATAATAAATTTGCTTCTTCAAAACCGGCGTGTTCTTTATGGATGCCATTGGGAAAGTGAAGAACAATAGACAAGATGTTAAAGTTTTACACACATACACAAAGTCTTCAAAATAACTGTCCGAGCTGGTCTGACTTTAGTTTTAGTTTTGTCTACTAATGTTATATCGACTATTGCAAGATTAACTGTGTCAATAATACTGAATCAGTGTTTAAATACGTGTTGACCAAATTTGTTTTATATTTTATTGTTATATCTTGTCACATGCCTCCAGAATTTGTTGTTATGGAATGTAAGCAATAAATCTTCTTTAAGTGAAGCGAGCCTGTTTACTTCACTCGCTATGATGATGACCACTATGCAACATAGTTTCAGTATCTAAAGATTGAGTGATTGCCACCAGGGAAATTCGTAGTGAATCTAATTGCTCAACCGGTGATGTGCAAACGATATTTTATATTTTGCCAAATTTTCGAATGTCTATACAGACGTTCTTCACAAGGGCAATGGTTATGGTTAAGTCATCAACAATACTATATACTGTAAAGGCGGACGTTCTAAAATAAGCTAGTAAATAAAAGATAAAATATTCTAAATTCTGAGTAAAAAGAGACATAAAAGGCTAAAGATAAATGTCTAACCCTATCTACGTTGAAAGATAGTCTGATAAGCTGCCGGGACCATGCAAGTCTTCTAATCATTCATTGTCTGTGATATGCTGTTGATGTGATATGATTCTAAAAATAGACTTTTCTTGTAATGATCTTCTCTCTCTAATATAGTAGCTTCTTCCCATCTATTCTGTGGTCATTGCAGTATGCATGCTTGGATAATGCAGACTTTTCATAATCACATTTTCCTACATCTCGCTGGTGTTCTTGACACCTTGTGGCAAAACTTCTCTTTGTTTCTCATAGGTATACATAGGAACTTAACCATTCCATTGCCCTGATGAAGAACGTCTGTATAGACATTCGAAACGTTGGCAAAATATAAAATATCGTTTGCACATCACCGGTTGAGCAATTAGATTCACTATAATAGTTTCAGTATATCGTGATATATGAGGCCCCTTGACAGAATAAGAAAATATCTTACCATGATCGAGATGCCAATTTTATAGTTCAAATTTTGATTGAATTGGGATGCATGTCGAATCAGAGCGTATTGAATACACATTTGTGTGATTCGTTCATAGATCTATCGAGATTTTATCAAGTATGAGGTATATAGACCCTGTATTTGCGGTGTGATCCATCATTAGATCATGCTTAACAATACATGTGTACGAAACATTTCTGGATGATTCGAGCAAATTTCATTCGGTGTATTGCATCTATATGCAGAGAAAATTTTCGAAATTTAATGGAAAAATTGCCAAATATATCAAACATTGCTATAAGTTTTTATGTTGAATCAGATTTAACGCCAGTATTTCGGATTGTTAATTCTGACAACCTCTGTGTTGTTGTGACGTTTTCATCGCACTTTTTACGTGTTGTCGATTGTTTAATAAACGTCAGTCAGGGCTGGACCTCGAAAATCGTGTTTGTGCTTTTTGTTGTCTTGGGGAGTCCTGGATATTCACTGGCGTGGTGACAGAGGTGGGATCGAATACATTATCATCGTGGACTGAATTTCTACCATGCGGATCAAGCTGAAGATGCATTGGATGGCAACATGTTAATTGGCGTTTTTTGAGAGCCAAGACGGTCATGCGGCCTACAAATGGACTCTTTTGCAACGCGAACAAATCGCGTTACATCAACGCTGCTAAGTATATGTTTGTCATCCGCAAGTTGATCAGTACTGTTGTGCGCCAGTTATTATATTCCTGTATGATTTCGTAATTCTGGTTGTTAACCAATTGAGCTACAGAATCGAAGCCTATTGCCATCATTTCTATGGAGTTAATATCATTGAAAATATCTTTTTATATTAAGTGGACCCTGGTTGCGCCACTGATCCATCTATAAATCAAGTTCGCACGCATGTTATAGGAAAAATTGACAATTCATTAAACATTGGAATGGGAAACCAGGATATTTCGTTACGTCCCAGCCTCCTAACACGTCCAACATTGACTTTTATCAGAATCTCTAACCTTTTGAGGTTCGGTGCGTAAATAAAGAATTAAAGATACTATTCATGGGTTTTAATGTTTATTACTCCGTTCAAATATATTTATTCAAATATAAATAAAGAAAAACGCTTACAACAACGAGTAAGATGTTGATTATTATGTGTTCAAAGAGGTATAAAGAGACGTATATATATTCATTTGGGACAAGTGTACTTAATCATTTTCTCGTGATAATATCACCGTGATTTGCGATTATAAAACCTTCTGCAGAATTGCAGCATAAAATGAGCATTTTCATAACATTGCATTATTGCTACCATGATAACTGCAATAATAATGGAGTTTGCTAAAATTTTTACGAACTATGTGAGAAAACAACGACAAAAATATCTGAAACTACAGGAGATTTTCCGGGGTATTAATATCAAAACAGAGCATCAAATTGAAGATCAACACAAGCGATGATAAACTTAAATAGCCAAATATCTCCTAAGTCAAGTTGTCAGAAAGAATCATAAAATATATACAAAGCCAATTTGAAAGTTTTTGGTAGTATTTACAAACTAAGCTGCTATAAAATAGATCATCTGCAAGAAGTCAGTAAGGATTACTGTGTCACTACATGTGATATGTACATCAAGCATACAGATGCTTCCGGCCTTCCTGAGAAAATTTTTCCCAACTGTAAGATGCTATATTAGGTTAAAAAACCAAAAAAACACGTTCGTTGTTCCAATTCGGGCAACATCGAACAAGAACGAAATAACTGTGCATTGATTTTTGACAACTGTGCACAAAGTAACTGCCAAAAATTTATCTTTAAAAGTCACCAAATAATTTTAAAATATTTGTTTCCAAAGCCTGATAACAGCCTGATAACAAAACTTCAAATACGCGAGGCAACAGGAATTCGAATCACAACCAATTGTCTACAAATCCCCATAATCGATCCGCATTAATATTGATTCGATTCGGAATTCTAAAACTTAAATTCCTATTCACATCGCAAAAGTGCATTTTAGGTACAATTCCAGTAAAGAATGGCCCTAACTGAAACTTCCCCTTCGCCGATCTAGTAGATGACAGGGGCAGTTTCCCAGAGGGAATTGCAACTATAAAAATAATGACAAAATTATCTACAAAGAAAATTTCAATATTATAAAATTATTTGAAAATTCCGTTATTACAACTATTATTGGTTCTAGTCGATGACAGTGGCAATTTCCCCCAAGTGTTTCCTGACACTGAAAATAACGATAAAATTATTTACAAAGGTTTTTTCGAAGCGTTGTGATTGCGTTTAAACGTCATATTCACTCGTATTCATCGGGATCATGTACGGGCTTCCGTTTTTTATTTCATGAATTGTACGTTCCTTATCTCTTCATAATTATGTGGGATTTCATATCCTTCTCCGCGCAATGATGTTTCGTTGAAGTCGACTGTTGGACTGGCTGATGATGATGGCAAGCACGATTGGTTTGTAGCTTGAAGCACTTTATTGTGATCGATAGTAGTTGGTTCGTATGCGCTTTCACTAATTCTATGTTCCGTTTGAGAAGTAACCGTTGTGTCTTGTTTAGACTTGTTTCTGAAATACCAATAAAGGATGGTTGAGTTGCGTGAAGTTTAGTCATAAAAGTTTATGTTGGAAGCGTAGGAAGAAAGAAGTAGAATGGTAAGCCTTTATTTTTTCAATCTTTATCATGTTGTACGAGATTGGGACTTCATACCTTTCCATCTTTTTCCCGACGTAAATTCCAGCACCGAAGGTCGCTCCTGCCAGTATGAAAGCTCCAATCGCCATCAATATCAATGGTAATGTCTGCGTGGAAGCCTGAGGTGTAACTGTGAATAGGGACGGATATGAATAATTCAAAAATACTGTGGGGGGAATCACCCAGATGTGCTTTCTCGGAAGGGTATAGTCTCCCTTAATTTTTAAATTTTATTCGACAATTTCCTTAATAGATATATTGATTTATAATACCATTGGCTAATCAATAATTTTTCTTTAATTGAGTTCATAGTATCTGGAAAGTGGCAACCCAGTGTATCTCAATAAAACGTTGTTCTGAAGATGCTCCCAGTCAATGATTCAAAGTTTAGTAAATTATGGGGACGTGCTCTCAACTTATGGTCCAGTATGGATAGCGCTTATGTCTGTGGTTCATCCTTATCAAAATAATATATCCATCAAAGAAAATCACGGAGAACTTGAGATACCTTCGTTATCTTTAATAAGTTCAGTTGTCATCATAGTAGATGCCAAATCCGCATTTGCTGTTGGTGTGGTTATCACTGTTGTTGTAGGCAATTCTGAAATATAGAAATCCAAAATTGTCTTATTTTTAACTTCAACGGTTATTTTTTTTATTAGCACTTTATGTTTAGGATTTAGAATTTTCATATATATATATAGTAAAAACACGAAAAAATTGAATGAACGAATGAAGTTGAAAATTACATGAGAATGATGGGCTGTGCACTAGTCGTGTCAGCGGTTTTTCGCATTTAATTTCCTCTTGTAATACCAGCATTGTCACTGGCGGTTCCAAGTGAAAATAGTGTTCCCATCCACAAACAAAGTCTCATCGAATTACATGCAAGGGCCGAGAGTAAAATCAGCTTACTTTAAAATTTTGGCACCAACATGAAAAAACGAAAATTTGTTAGTCGCTCTTTGGATATTTTTGCGCGTAGGAATCACCGTTAGAAATACTGCAGTCTTCATATAGGACAACACAAAATGTGTATCTGCAGTCGCACATCGATTGGTATTGTCTGGTGAACGAAACTTAAGTCATCGAAATGCACAAAGTTAAGAAATACACGCTAGAAAGCAGTTGTACGAGGAAAATAATCCCGACCGGTTTAATAGATAACAAAAAATGAACAGAAGCGCAATTACCGGTATCGGGAGACATTTTGTGCCACTCACACAGCTGCGCTCTGGCAGAATTTCACACAGTATTTCCTATGCGCAAAAATATTCGATTCTGAATTGTTCTTCTACAGTTGGCGCAATATTCATAAGCAAGAATAAATCAGAAAATATTTTCTCTCGTGGAAAATACTGCACTTCAACGTGCAACCGCCATTACACTTACTCCAATATTACTTTATTCGGATGGGAACACTATAACCAAGTGACAATGCTGATCCTGGGAGAGAAAATGAAAACCGCTGACTAATATGGTTCGATACACGGCCAATCGTCTAAATTTTTTGTTTTTTCGCATTGACCAATTGCCCACCATTTACCTCCGCAAACAGTATACGTATAATTGAAGTTGATTCCATATATATTTGAATCGTAGTCTCATAATAAACACGCAAATGCATCCTATCTTTAATAAATCAAAATTTACTTGTATATTTTCTGAAAAATTATAAATTTTCGATTCTGTTTATTTTGAATCGCTGTAATTTATGAATTTATTCACCAATCACGAATCGAATATTTTAGAAAACTTTACTATTATCAGCATAAGCTCACCTCCACAATCCTTGTAATTATACTTGAAGTTTATTCCATGGTAATACTTGCTTTCACTCCCAATGTTGAGTACTATACTTGGCGGCCATTTATTGTCTTGCAATATTGTGCATTTGGAATCGAAATCTCGACTGCATATATGATGTGACTCTTTTAATGTTTTTTTGAAACTTATTTCCTGGCACGTTTCTAAAATTTATTTTTTAGGCTTTGTTTGCTTTCCTGATTACTCTGTAATGTAATATCTTTATTTGTATCGCCTTTTGTATCGAAATAAACTACGCGAAATGTGCACTGTACGGCAATACTCTTGCGCGCAATTATCCCCGTGGGATTCGACCTGCCGTGTACCCAACACGAAGAGTTATCTTGTCGCTTTACTAGATGAGCGATTTACTGATCGATATTACTATGTACTGAAAAAGGATCGTTTTACAATAGTCTAGTAACCAAAAGATGAAATACTCTAAATTTCTGGGGTAACAAAGAATCATAAAAGGCTAAAGATAAATGTCTAATTCTATCAGCGTTGAAAGATAACCTGATAAGCTGCAGGAAACATGCAACTCTTCTTATCATTCATTGTCTGTGATATGCTGTTGATATGAAATGATTCTAAAAAAGCTTATAAGTCTATCTTTCAACGCTGAGCAATCCGGTTGAGACCGGATCCGGTTGAGCAATCAGAATCACTATGAATATCTCTGGTGGCAGTCAATCAATCGTTAGGTTAGGATAGGATTTCATAAAGCCGAGAATGTAATACCTTTGCTCCATGCATTTAGGACAGGATTTCAATCTTATCCCGCGGGAGAGGAAAGCCGAGAGTAGTAATACCTTTGTTTCGCGTATGTTCCATCATTGTGTAACATGTGGGAAGTCGTTTAGCCGAAAAGCATATCTGAAAAGACATAAGCGAACTCATACAGGTGATAAACCACATCATTGTAAAACCTGTGAGAAGTCATTTGGCCGTAAAATGGATCTGAAAAGACATATGCGAACTCACACAGGTGAAAAGCCACCACATCGTTGTGAAACATGTGGAAGGTCATTTAGTCGGAAAGAACATCTCCAAACACACATGGGAATTCACACAGATGAAAAGCCTTATTGTTGTGAAATATGCGAGAAATCGTTTCGTCAAAAAGGAAATTTGAAAACACACAGTGGAAAAACCTCATAAGTGGGAATTTTGTGAATAGTCATTCGATCATTGTAAAACAAGTCATTTCGTCGAAATCAACATCTGGAAGGACACATGCGAATTCATACAGGTGAAAAGCCTCATCATTGTGAAGTATGTTGCAAATCTTTTACTCAAAAAGTACACGTGTGAACACACACCATCACTGTAAAATATGTGGGAAATCATTCAGTCAAAAAGGAACGTTGAGAATACACACCAATGAAAACATGCATAATTGAGTAACATATGGAAAGTCGTTAAATCTAATATTTGATTTGAAAAGAAACTTGAGAACTGTCACAAATCGTAACCTTGTATAACGTGCGAGAAACTATTTGGTAAATAGAACACATATACTGTGCGGAAGCTAGGTAATGATTAACCAGATGGTTTAAAGATTGATAGCATTTTTTATATTCGTCATCAAGTCTATCTGATAATGTGATTTTATAGACTTGTTTGCGTGGTACTAACTACTTATGCTTCTTCAAAACCGGCGTGTTCCTTATGGATGCCATGGGAAAGTGAAGACCACTGGACAAGATGTTCAAGTTTTACACACATACACAAAGTCTTCAAATTAATTGTCCGAGGTGGTCTGACTTAGTTTTGACAAAACAGTTAAAAGAGATAAAGTTGCGTATAATTGTATAAATATACATATATATAATTGTATAAATAAATTAACTACAGTAAATCTTATTGTAAAATTACTATCGTGATGACCTCCGTGTAACAGAATTTCATATTATTGCGGTGTACGAGGTCTGTTGATAGGATGAGAAAATATCTTACCTTGATCAGAGATGCCATTTTTATAGTTTAAAATTTGTTTGAAGTGAGATACATGTCTAATTTGTGTGATTCGTTCATAGATCTATCGAGATTTTGTCAAGTATGAGGTACCTTACATTTGTAGTGTGATCCATCATTAGATCATGCTTAACAATACATATTTCTGAATGATTTGAGCAAATTTCATTCGCTGTATTGCATCTATATACAGCGTAAATTTTTGAAATTTAATAGAAAAATTACCAAATACATTAAACATTTCTATCAGTTTTTATGTTAAATCAGATTTAACGCCAGTATTTCGCATTGTAAATCATGGCAACGTTTCTAGTGTTGTGACGTTTTTCATCGCACTTTGTACATTGTAGTGTATGCTGCTTTTATTCTCACACAAATAAACACATAGTATCCAATTCCAACACTACTTTAATAAGAAGAATTAGAGACACAAAAATAACGTCCGTAGCACGACAACAGCAATCCAAAAAGAGAGCAGCACAACAGAGTGAAATTACCATACAATAACTCAATGAAGAGCGACCACTAGCGGACTGATATTAAATATATAACAATATGATCAATATGTCTTTTCCAGATCATTTCACCAACTTTCACACAATATGTTACAGGACTTAGTTTCTTTACTATAATTCCATGAATCCATTTCTTGTTAGACTTTCTATAACCACGAACTTGAACTCTATTTCCAACTTCTAAATTTCTTATTGGCTTTTGTTTCGGAGTTGTTCGCTTTTGCATCGAATTACTCAAATTCGGTTTCATCAAATCTAATCTTGTTCGCAGTCTTCTTTTCATAAATAATTCAGCTGGAGTACATTTCGTAGTAGAATGTGGCGTAGTACGATATGTCAATAAAAATGGCGCCAACTTCTGATTCAGTGTTCCAGGCAACTTCTTTATTGTTTTCAATGCAGTCTTAAAAGTACGCACATTTCTTTCAGCTTCCCCATTTGAAGATGGATGATACGGACTTGAAAAGATTTGCTTAATTCCATTTCGCTTCATAAAATCACGAAATTCTTTCGATGACAGGATAGCAGCATTATCGCAGACCAAAATTTCAGGCAAACCATATTTGGAAAATAAATATCTCAAAGCATCAATAGTCTTTTCAGAAGTAGTTGAAGGCATCCTCAGCACTTACATTTAGAATAGGCCATTTAGAATGAGCATCAACAACAACAAGAAAGTTTTCATTCATAAACGGACCAGCATAATCTATATGAATCCTCTGCCATGGTTTAGTAGGCCATATCCATGGATTGCCAGGAGTAGCATTTGCAGGACTTCGCATCTCTTGACAATTAGAACAATCTCTTAACTTTCTGTTCAATTTTTCCATCGATACTTGGAAACCAAACATGCAATCTAGCCAATGATTTCATCCTAATCATTCCAGGATGATTTTCATGCAGTTCATCTAATACTTCTGCAATATATTTTTCAGGTATTATAACTCTGATACCCCACAATAAAATTCCTTCTTCCACAGTAATCTCATCTTTCCTCCTGTGAAATGGTAACAATTCATTTGTGATTTCGTCTTTTGCAGGCCAACCATTTATTGTATACAGCAACACTCTTGACAATTTGTGATCATTTTCAGTTGCATGCCGCAGTTTTGCAGGAGTAATGGGAAGTGTATGGACTTGATTAATGTTCATAATTGTTGCTTCCTGTTCCCAACAATCACGAATTTTAGACTGATCTGTTTTCATGGGCAATCGAGATAATGCATCTGCATTTCCATTAGATTTTGTGCTTCGATAGCATGTTTCATATTTATAAGCAGAAAGTTTTATAGCCCATCTCTGCAGTCTTGTAGCAGCCAAAACAGGAATTCCCCTTTTCGGACAGCATTGTTAAAGGTTGGTGATCAGTCAACAATTTGGGAGTAATTTTTTTCAGCACTTGTTAAAGTACGAGAAGCATATGCAATAGGTTTTTCAGTACCATTTGGCAGTATATGAGAAATTACAGCACCTATACCAACAGATGAAGCATCTGTAGCAAGCACTAATGGTTTTTCAGGGTCATAATGAACAAGAACTTCAGATGACACCAAAATATTTTTCAAATTCACAAAAGCATTTTTACATTCATTATTCCAATCCCATTTCATACCCTTTTTCAGCAAGTTATTAAAAGAATTAACAAGAGTAGACATTGCAGGAATAAATTTACGATAATAATTCACAATACCAAGAAATGATTGCAATTGTTTTACATTTTCAGGTTCAGAGATTTTCATGATTGCATCAACCTTTTTGGGGGAAGGAAGAATTCCTTCTGCGTCAACAATAAAAGCAAAATATTCAACAGATGGTTGCAAAAAACTACATTTAGAACGTTTAAGTTTCACACCAAATGAATTCAATCTGTGCAACAATTTATCAAGAAATAACAAGTGACTATAATCATCCTTTTCAGTGACAATCAAATCATCTAAAATACAGCCAACATTTTGCAATCCCTGGAGAATTTTCTCCATAGTTTCCTGAAAAATACTTGGTCTAGCAGAGGCACCATAAGGCAATCTTAGATATTGATAAAGACCAAGGTGTGTATTGATAGTAACATATTTCTGGGATTCCTCATCAAGCATTACTTGTTGGCAAGCTTCAGAGAGGTCTAATTTTGTGAATTTCTTGCCTCCGTTTAATTTACTAAACAGATCCTCAGGTCTCGGCAAGGGATATCCAGGGATGTCCAATACAGGGTTAATGGTTACCTTAAAATCACCACAAATTCTTACAGAACCATCAGCTTTCAATACAGGGACTATAGGAGCAGCTCAATCGGATGATTCCACTTTTTTGAGAACCTCCATATTTTCTGATCGTTTCAGCTCTTCCGATATTTTGTCTCGAAGAGCAAAAGGTACAGAACGTGGTTTAAAGAATTTCGGAATGGCATTTTCTTTCACCCTCAGCTTTGCAGTAATACCGGTTATAGTACCAAGGGAATTATCAAAAACAGAATATTTCTTCAAAATACTCTCTAGCGTTAGCTTAGAATCAATACGACATATCCTATGCCAATTCAATTGCAACTTCAATACCCAATTTCTATCCAAAAGTGATGGACCGTTACCACGTACAATTTGCAAAGGTAAAATTTCACACTGTGACTCATATTCAACAGTAACATTCAATTTACCTATCACAATATTTTCACCGATATATGTTGTCAAAACAACATTTGATTTCAGCAAAGGCAAATGTTTAAAATTTCTTTCATACATGCTTTCAGAAATAATTGACACACCACAACCAGTATCTAATTCAAAATTACAATCACAATTTTCGATTCTCAGAGGAACTACCATTGGACTATAAGAACTAGACTTTGTAGTAAATACAGGACACATTTCATGTTGAGAACAGTCCGAAGTCAGGTTGTCATCATTCAAAGTTTGCATGTAGTCAGAAGTTGAAAACTTCTTACTTTTCAGAGGTGTTGGATCTCGCTGCATTGGACATTTTCGGTTAATATGCCCAAACTTCTTGCATTTGTGGCACTTTGCATTTTTGTAAAAACAATTTTCAGCAGCATGATTGCTTTTCCCACATCGGAAACATTCTTTCAATCTTTTGTTTTCAGGACGCTTTTCATATCTTTGTTGATTTCGAAACTGGTAAACTTTAGGTTTACTTTCATCTACTGGCAACTTTTCAAATTTACTGCTCAATTCATTGGCTTGCTTTTCTGCCAATTCCATGCCAGTAGCAATGTTTACAGCATTCTCCAGAGTCAGGTCAACTTCAGTCAATAATTTACGTTTCATGCGAGTTGATCGTAAACCACTCACAAATCTATCTCTGATGGAATCGTTTAAGAACGCACCAAGTCACTATGTTCACAAAGCTTCCTAAGTTGTGCCAGGAATTCACTCACAGTTTCACCTTCAAGTTGAAATCTTTCATGAAATTTGACTCGTTCTGCTATGACCAATGGTTTGGGGTTGAGATGCCTGTTCACAAGTTCTTTCAGTTGGACAAAAGTAGCCATTTCAGGTACAGCACAGTAATTTCAGCTACGGAATTCAGGCTTTTCAGGCCGTGCTCAATTAGTCTATTTCAGCTGTTTACTTTTCAGATTCTTCAGTCTTTCACTCCGATGTTTTCAATCCCATCCTCGTCGTCAAATATTGTAGTGTATGCTGCTTTTATTCTCACACAAATAAACACATAGTATCCAATTCCAACACTACTTTAATAGGAAGAATCAGAGACACAAAAATAACGTCCGTAGCACGACAACAGCAATCCAGAAAGAGAGCACAGCAGAGTCAAATTATCATACAATAACTTAATAAAGAGCGAACACTAGCGGACTGATATTAAATATATAACATACATGTTGTCGATTGTTTAATAAACGTCAAACCATGCAGATTCAAACTGAAGATGCGTTGGATGACAGCATGCTAATCGGCGTTGTTTGAGTGCCAAGACGGTCAAGCAGCCTACAAATGGACTCTTTCGCAACGCGAAGGTATCCCATTACATCAACGCTGCTAAGTATATGTTTGTCATCCATTCGTTCATCATGGTGTGTTGTGCACCAGTTATGATATTCTATTTAGTAACTAGATAAGAGTTTCTGTTCATATTTCTTGGATATCTCAAACTTCCTTCTTTGTATTGAGCCAGAAATAGACAAAAAATTAAACAAATCCCAATTTATGTTCAAAATCTAGCTTATTTGGATATTGGCACAAAGAATTAATAAAAGACAAAGGAGTTTCATGTGTTTGCTCACCCTAACAATCGAATTTAGAACAAGGCAGATCATTGTATAAACGGATCCTACATTTTAAAAGTCAAGTGACGGATAAGATTTCATTTTCATACTAAGGGAGAGAGGTCGTGGTTCGCCGTACGTTCATATTTCCCTCCCCCGTAGAATAGAACCACGACCTGTAGACACCAAGTTCCGGTTAAGGGATAAAGGTTTTGGATTGACATTTCACACATTTTCCCCGCGCGTGGACATGGTTAACTGACAAAGTCGTAATTCTAACCTAGGACGTAAGAGATGCATTGTTTTATTGTGATCAATTGTGAAGATAAACTGCAAAAATAAGCTGCTGAACAAAAATCGTTAAGTAGAAGGTTCCAAATTCCCCACCAAATTAGTATCCAGTGTTAGACCGTGGTTGACTATTCTTCACTACGCAGTAGAAGACTTCCTGAAATTTGATATGAAAAGATGCATTGCTTTCTAACAGTGGGATCTATGTACTTTTGTGAATTTATTTCGTCACAAAATAATTCTGTAAATATAATTTAGAAAAGAATGCAGTTATAGTGAATTCGCTGACTACCTGACCAAAGTCTATATTTGATGCTGTTTTTGCTAACGGATACTAAGCCAATGAGTGCATTTTACATTTCACAATCTTCGGTCTTTCACTTTTGTTAAATTGCATATTTTTAAACACTGATACGGTCTTTCGCCGCTATGATTTAGCATGTGTTCTTTTCGACAAAATGCCTTCCCACATATTTAACAATAATATGGTTATTTAACCTGTGTGAGTTAGCAAGTGTCTTTCCAGATTTTGTTTTCGACTTTTTACATGTTTCACAATGATAACATTTTTCGCCTGTGTGAGTTTGAACATGCTTTTTCAATTTTCCTTTTTTTTTATCAAATGACTTTTCACAAAATTCCCACTGATGAGGTCTTTGACTGTGTGTCTCAGCCTGTGTGCTTCCAAATTTCTTTTTTGACGAAATGATTTCTCGCATATTTCACAACAATAAGGCTTCTCATCTGTGTGAATTCCCATGTGTCTTTGAAGGTGTTCTTTACGACTAAATGACTTTCTACATGTTTCACAATGATATGGCTTTTCATCTGTGTGAGTTCGCATATGTCTTTTCAGATATATTTTTTGGCCAAATGACATCCCACAGGTTTCACAATGATGTGGTTTTTCACTTGTATGCGTTCGCATATGTCTTTTGAGATATACTCTTCGACCAAACGACTTCCCACATGTTACACAATGATGGGTTTTTTCACCAGTGTGTGTTTGCATGTGCATTCGTAAAGCTAATTTTGTAGAAAATGACTTCTCACATGTTTCACAATAATGTGGCTTTTCACCTGTGTGAGTTCGAATATGTCTTTTCAGATATATATTTTGGCCAAATGACTTCCCACAGGTTTCACAATGATGTGGTTTTTCACTTGTATGCGTTCGCATATATGTCTTTTCAGATATAATTTTCGGCCAAATGACTTCCCACATACTACACAATGATGGGGTTTTTCACCAGTGTGTGTTCGCATGTGCATTCGTAAAGCTAATTTTGTAGAAAATGACTTTTCACATGTTTCACAATGATGTGGCTTTTCACCTGTGTGAGTTCCCATATGTCTTTTCAGATATATTTTTTGGCCAAATGACTTCCCACAGGTTTCACAATGATGAGGTTTTTCACCAGTATGTGTTCGCATATGAATTCGTAAAGCTAATTTTCTAGAAAATGACTTCTCACATGTTTCACAATGAAAACTTCTATCACTCACGTGCGTCTGCCTGTGACCTGATAATACTTCTTTACGAGAACATAATTTACTGATTCTCGCATTTGAAGAACAATTTTCAGTGAATCCAAAATGACCTGATATTTTGTTCACATCTTGCGCATCCGCTGTATCATGCCGATCGTAAGCGCTGGAATATTCTTCTCCATATATATGTTCCAACGTATGTTCTTTCAAATCAGATCCAGATGTGAAGTTTTCATCACAGAGCACACAAAGAAATATCGTTTCTGGATTTTCCTCATTCTTACGATTCACAAAGACCGCCATAATCAACTGCTACAAGTATTCGCTGTATTCTATTTATAGAAAAGCTGATATGAAATGTTTCCATTAATAACGAATACGGTTCCAATATCAGCAAAAGAAACACCATTAAATAAAAGAAATTGCGACTAGAAAAACTAAGTTTAAAATATATTACTAGATAAAAGTTTCCGTTCATATTTCTTGGTTATCTCAAACTTCCTTCTTTGTATTGATCCAGGAATAGACCAAGAAATTAAACAAATCCTAATTTATGTTAAAAATCTAGCTTATTTGAATATTGACACAAAGAATTGATAAAAGAGTTACATGTGTCACCCCAACAATCAAATATAGAACAACGCAGATCGATGTATAAACGGATCCTACATTTTAAAAGTCAATGACGGATAGCATTTCATTTTTATACTAGGGGAGAGGTCGTGGTTCGCTATAAGGTTGAGCCGTACGTTCATCTTTCTCTTCCCCCTAGGATAGAATCACTACCTCTCGCACAGACACCAAGTTTCGAATAGGGGATAAAGGTTTTGGATTGACATTTCACACATTTTTCCTGTGCATGGACATGGTTAGTTGACAAAGTCGTAATTGGAGCTTACGTGAACCACCGGGCTTCGGCGAGATATCAAGCAGCCATCTCGCATACAATCATTCCTGCCTGGAATCGAACCTAGGAGATGCATTGTTTTATTGTTATCAATTGTAAAGATAAACTGCAAAAAATAAGCATGTTTAACAAAGATCATTACGTAGAAGGTTTCAAATTCCCCACCGAATTAGTATCCAGAGTTCGACCGTAGTTGGCGGGGATTAATCTCCATTACGCAGTAGAAGACTTCCTGAAATTTGATATGAAAAGATGCATCGCTTTCGAACAGTGAAATCTATGTACTTTTGTGAATTTATTTCATCACAAAATAATTCTGTAAATATAATTTAGAAAAGAATGTAGTTATAGTGAATTCGTTGACTACCTGACCAAAGTCCATATTTGATGCTTCTTCGGCAGAGTTGATGTTTTTGCCAATGATTACTAAGCCAATGAGTGCATTTCACGATCTTTGGTCTTTCACTATTGTGAATTTGCATAGTATTTGTTTTCAGACGTACTTGTGAGCCAAATGATTCTCCACCTTTCAAAATGATAAGGTTTTCTCACTTTGTGAATTTAAACGTGTATCGATAAAACACGTATGTGAGCCAACGGTGGTGTTTTTACCATTTTTATGTTTTATTTTATGTTTTTTAAAACTCTTTTTTAACCAACGACTTCCCATACACTTTACAGTGATGAAATTTCAAGCCTGGGTGATTTCGCATGTGTGAGTTCAAACTTTCTTTCCGACCTAATGCCATTCCACATTCTAAACGATGATACGGTTTTTCACCGCTATGAGTTAGCATGTGTCCTTTTCGACTTAATGCCTTTCCACATATTTAACAATAATATGGTTTTTCACCTTTGTGAGTTACCGAGTGCCTTTTGAGATGTTCTTTTCGATGAAATGACTTCCCACATGTTTCACAATGATGGGTTTTTTACCAGTATGGGATTGTATGTGTCTTTTCACACTTTGTCGTGAACTAAACAACCTACCACGTGTTTCACAGTCACGGGTTTTTTCAACAGTGTGTACTGTGTATTCGCATGTGTGATATTAATGTTCATAAAGCAAGAACAAATCAGAAAGTATGAAATATTCGACTTTAACGTGCAGCGGTCATTGCACTTACTCCAATAATACTTTATACGGATGGGAACACTATAAACAAGTGACAATGCTGATCCTGCGAGAGAAAATGGAAACCTCTGACAAAGATGGGCCAGTACACGAACTATCGTCTAAATATTTCGCTTTATTTGCGTTGAGTCAATTGCCCACCATTTACCTTCGCAAACAGTATACGTATACTTGAAGTTTATTCCATATATTCGAATCGTAGTCTTATAATAAACAAGCAAAGAGATCTCATCTTTAATAAATCAAAATTAACTTGTATATTTTCTGAAAATTAATAAATTTTCGATTCTGTTTATTTTGAATCCGCTGTAAAAATCAAATCGAATAGTCTATGAATTAATTCACCAATCACGAATCGAATATTTTGGACAAACTTTACTATTATCAGCATAAGCTCACCTCCACAGTCAGTGTAATTATAATTGAAGTTTATTCCAAGGTAATGCCTGCTTTCACTCCCAATGTTGAATACTATACTTGGCGGCCATTTATTGCCTTGCAATATTGTGCATTTGGAATCGAAATCTCGTATGAGTTGTAACGTTGATAAAACATGGGCCAGGATCTGATTAACTATGAGCTCTTCATCCTTTTGTCTATGTTTTTTTCGACTGCATATTTGATGTGACTGAGTCGCAACGTAGATAAAGCATGGATCAGGTTCGTCTGATTGAGTATGAGCTCTGCAGTAGGAGGTGCCTAAAAGTTACCAATTTTGTTGATTAGGAATATAAGATGTATCGTACCATAGAGAATAAGATATTTAATTTTTTTTTCTTTTTTTTTAATTATAGCGACAAAAAGAATTTTGCGCGTTGTTTTGAACGCTACGAAGTTGTCAAAGGTTGCACTAAAAAATATAGGATAACGGCATGAAGCAAAGTTGCGGTGGAGAGTTTCTACTCGATGCAGTACTATAGCGTTTCAGTCCTGGATAGAAAAAGTTCTGGTTTTTTATTTCGACGAATCTCTTTGCATATCTATTGGTTGTTAATCAATTTCTTTAAATTGCTTTTTGAGCATGCATTTCTTGTGAAAAGAAAATTTTGTATCATAATGAGAAAACACTCACCATCAGGTAATAATAAGTAGCCGTCATCTCCACATCTGTCTGCATTATGCCGCACGAAATAAAAGGTGATATCGAGACGAAACATAGCGTTTATGTAACTCGGTTGAATGAAAACCCATCTGCATATGTCATCCCCATTGTATTTTCCCCTCGTTTCAATTGTGCCAAATAAATTATTCAATGTTGTCACAGACTTCTCACCAAATAATGAGCAGGTTCGGGTTGTGGTGACGGCAGCGGAAGTGAGAAAACCTTATAATATACAAGAATGAATAGATTGTATTTTGAAAATTTCATTATAAGAAACAAAATTTTTGCCCGCTTGAGCCGTGAAGTCGGTTTTTGTGTTGAGTTCATTTTTGTCCCAAAATGACCTCGTCCGAAAATAAGTCCAGTAAAACTTGGCGCGCCCTTGTGGTGCAATATCTTTGGAGAGAAGTGGGGAATTTTCAGCTTAATTTATTGATGTCTTCTCCTCACAATTGAGACCCTGCGCTGTCACTGTCCAGACACATAGGCAGTTTTTGACGCAGCTGCTCTGATGGGCAAGTGTTCAAAATAAGCGGAAAACATACCCATCCAATCGGATAGAGAAGCTACGACAAAAAGCGAATTTAAAGACTATTTTTTTTATCAATCCAATGCTTATTACTAACCGATACACACGCATATTTGTTCAAGTATGGAGCAACAATGAATTGTAACGACGAGACGAGGTCACATGTGGCACATACTTGACAAAACAAAATTGTCATCGATTACAATTTCCATCCAAAAATTTTACCGCTCAAACCGCAAAGAATTAATGTTGCAAAATTCACCTGTTAGAATAACTGCAATGATCAACTGTCGCATATCCATTCTCTACCACTGTGTAGTCTACGTCGTCCTGAATATGAATAACAATAAACGTTCAATCGTTCGTTCAGTTCTATTCGTATCAACTTCCGCTGAAGTGCGCGTGATATTATCGTATGATTCACAGTTATGAAACACGTTTGGTAGATTTCCATTGGCGAATATATAACGTAGCGTTGCAGATGAAGAATAGCAATGATACATTCTGTTTTTATTTCTCTGTTAACTTTGGTAGGTCTTAAGTAACTCATGTGTTCAGCTACAACAACAAAAATATTTTAATTTGGCTGTCTGAGGCAATAAATCAAATAATACATGTAAGGATTTGCATTTTAAATAAGTAAGGATTTGTATTTAATTTGACTGAAGAAATTTAGCACAAACTTCATTGTCTATCATGGAAGGCGATCCTCATCCCTTTAGTAATGTTTTTTTTTATTTGGGCATTTATTTCCCTTATTTCTATTTTACTCGTCTTTTGTTTTACTTCGAGAAGTTTTTCTATTTTTTCGTTTTTACGTGTTTACATTTTTTTCTTCTCATGTACGGTTTCCTCTTGAATCCGTGTTTGGAGCCCCTCTATTTCATTTGTTTTAATGGGGGGGGGGGGGGAGGGGGGATCCCGTATGATGTGTTTGGCCGAATTTAATAACATATAATTTTTTAGGTGAGCAAACACATGTTACTTTCTTTGAATGTTTTTTTTTAAAACTTATTCCCTGGCACGTTTCTAAAATTAATATGTTTCCTTTCCTGATTACTCTGTAATGTGATATCATTATTTGTATCACATTTTGTGTCGACAGAGGTGTCGAAATAAACTGCGAAATTTACACTGTACAGCTACAATCTTGCGCGCAATTATCTCCTCGGGATTCGACCTACCGTGTACCCAACATGAAGAGATATCTTGTCGCTTTACTAGACGAGCGATTTACTGATCGACATTACTATGTACTGAAAAGGGATCGTTCTAAAATAAGCTAGTAAACAAAAGATGAAATACTCTAAATTTCTGGGATAAAAAAGAAACGTAAAAGGCTAAAGATAAATGTCTAATCCTATCAGCGTTGAAAGATAGACTGATAAGTTGCAGGAAACAAGCTAGTCTTCTTATCATCCATTGTAGCTTCTTCTCAATCTATTCTGTGGTCGTTGCAGCATGCATGAAAAAATGTGATTTTGAGAAGTCAGCATTATTCAAGCATGCATACTGCAACGACCACAGAATAGATTGGGAAGAACCTACAATATCAGGGAGAGAAGATCATTACAAGAAAAGACTATTTTTATAATCATTTCATATCAACAGCATATCACAGACAATGAATGAAAAAGACTTGCATGTTTCCTACAGCTTATCAGTCTATCTTTCAACGCTGATAGGATTAAACATTTATCTTTAGCCTTTTACGTTTCATTTTTACCCCCGACATTTAGAGTATTTCATCTTTTGTTTTCTAACCTATTTTAAAACGATCCTTTTTCAGTATATAGTAATATCGATGACTTAACCTTTCCATTGCCCTGATGAAAGACGTCTGGTTGAGCAATCCGGTTGGGACCGGATCCGGTTGAGCAATCAGAATCACTATGAATATCTCTGGTAGCAGTCACTCAATCGTTAGGTTAGGATTTCATAAAGCCGAGAATGTAATACCTTTGTTCCATGCATGTAGGACAGGGTTTCAATTTTATCCTGCGGGAGAGGAAAGCCGAGAGTAGTAATACCTTTGTTTCGTGTATGTGGGATAGGGTTTCATTTTTATCCTGCGGCGAGGAAAGCCGAGAATAGTAATATCGTTTTTCCGTGTATGTAGGATATGGCAGGACTTCGTTTTTGCCCTGCAGGAGAGAAGGCCGAGAATACAGCTTAACAATATGGGCGAACCACGACCTCCCGTGCGGACACCAGCTTCGAATCCGGGGTGATAGTTTTTGGCTTGACATTTTACGCATTCTGTGCATGGACATGGTTGGTGGAGGAAGGCGGAAGCAACGCTTACGTGAACCACCGTGCACCGGCGGGGCGTCCAGCAGAACTCGCGCACATAATCATTACTCAGTGGGATTGAAGTCAGGACGATAGTGATGCGCATTCCCGACGCTTTAACGATTGAGCTAAACGTGCACCCTGTATATTCCGTGCTATGGAATTGCTGATTCTTAATCTCCCCGTATGAATGAATACACTATACATTGTTGGATTTTGGATACACAGACTTGATTTAGGAGCTAAATGTGTCTAAGTGGTACCTGATATAATCTAGAAAGTCGCATGAAATTACTACATACATAAATTAGTACCTACTTTTTCTAATCGCAATTTCTTTCATTCATTTGTGTACAATGTGTTTGTTTTGCTGACATTGATATTATATTGAAACCGTATTCGTTGTTTAATGGGAACATTTCATATCAGATTTAATTATTCTAAAAAACCACTCGAGTGGATATAAATAGAATATAGCAAATAATTGTAGCAGTTGAATATGACGGCCTTTGTGAATCGTAAGAATGAGGAAAATCCGGAAACGATATTACCTTGTTTGCTCTGTGATGAAAACTTCACATCTGATCTGATTTGAAAAAACATATGTTGGAACATATATATGGAGAAGAATATTGTAGCGCTTACCACCGGCATGGTACCGCGGATGCGCAAGATGTGAACAAAATATCTGGCGATTGTGAATTTACTGAAAATTGTTCTGTAAATGCGACAATCAGTAAATTATGTTCTCGTAAAGAAGACTTACCAGGTCACAGACAGACGCACACGAGTGATAAAAGTTTTGATTGTGAAACATGCGAGAAGTCATTTTCTAAAAAAATTGCTTTACGAATGCACATGCGAATACACACTGGTGAAAAACCCCATCATTGTGTAACATGTGGGAAGTCGTTTAGCCGAAAAGTATATCTGGTAGGACATAAGCGAACTCATACAGGTGAAAAACCACATCATTGTAAAACCTGTGGCAAGTCATTTATCCGAAAAACAGATCTGAAAAGACATATTCGAACTCACACAGGTGAAAAGCCACATCGTTGTGAAACATGTGGAAAGTCATTTAGTCGGAAAGAACATCTACAAACACACATGGAAATTCACACAGATGAAGTGCCTTATTGTTGTGAAATATGCGAGAAATCGTTTCGTCAAAAAGGAAATTTGAAAACACACATGCGGAGACACACAGTCGAAAATCCCCATCAGTGGGAATTTTGTGAAAAGTCATTGGATAAAAAAGCACGTCAGAACTCACAAAGGCGAAAAACGTTATCATTGTGAAACAAGTCATTTCGTCGAAATCAACAAAATGAAAGACGCATGCGATCTCACACAGGTGAAAAGTCTCATCATTGTAAAATATGTTGTATGTATAGACATTCGAAACGTTGGCAAAAAATAAAACATCGTTTGCACATCACCGGTTGAGCAATTAGAATCACTATGAATATCGTGAAATGTAAAATGAACTCGTTGGCTTAGTATTCGTTACCAAAAATATCAACTCTGTCGGAAAAGCATCAAATATAGACTTTGGTCAGGTATTCAACGAATTCGCTATAACTACATTCTTTCCTGAGTTATATTTACAGAATAATTTTTTAATGAAATAAATCCACAAAAGTACATAGATTTCACTGTTAGAAAGCGATGCATCTTTTCATATTAAATTACAGAAAGTCTTCTAAGCTCTGGATACTGATTTGGTGGGGAATTTGGAATCTTCTACCGAACGATTTTGTTCAGCATGCATATTTTTGCAGTTTGGGGAATTTGGAATCTTCTACCGAACGATTTTGTTCAGCATGCATATTTTTGCAGTTTACCATAACAATTGATCACAATCGAACAATGCATCACCTATGTCCTAGGTTCAAATCACGTGAGGGCTGTTTGATGTCTCACGGTGATTCATGTCCATGCTCGCGGCTTCCCCCGCCAACCATGTCCATGCACATGCGCAGGAAAAATGAGTAAAATGCCAATCCGAAACCTCTATCCCCAATTAGGAGCTTGGTGTCTGCGCAAGACACTAACCTGTGGGGATCGAAAAGACGAAAGTACGGCTCAACCATATAGCGAACCACGACCTCTACAGTGGGATAAAAATGAAATCAATCCTATCCGTCATTGACTTTTGTAGCTAATCTCTTTGCAGAATGCAGGATCCGTTTATACAATGATCTGCGTTGTTCTATATTTAATTGTTAGGGTGAGAAAACACGTGTAACTATATATGCGAACTCACACAGGTGAAAAGCAGTTATTGACATATTGTCAGCAAGACTATTGACATCTTGTCCACTAATACCATAATGACTATTGTAAGCTCAACTGCGCCAATTTCAAGTTCGAACACTGGAATTAGTGTTTGTATATATGTTGAGCAAATTTCATTTGTTTTTTATTTTAGGGTTATACCTTGTTATACGCATTCAAAATTTGATTTGGAATTTAAGCTATGAATCTTCACAAAAAGCATGCTTGTTTACTTTACTCACTATAAAAAGACTCGGATAGAAGCAAACTCATTAAAAAAATGGAGGCGATGTCATTGAAATTATCCCTATACATTAGGCCTGGTTGCGTCGCTGATCCATCTATAAAGCAAATTTGCACGTATTAAATTGAACATATTCGTTTAATAGATACATGTATTAACAGAGAATTGCAATACTATTCATGAGTTTTAATATATTTATTAGTCCGTTTAAATCAAGAATGTAATTTAATTAAGGAAATGATACGCGTTCTTGTCGTTTTGTTAATTACTCCAAATTATTTAACATTGGACCGTACGAACCGGCTGGCTATGACAATGCAATTGACAATTTTCATGGACTACTTAATCCTAATTGAAAAATTTCATATCAATAAACATTAAAAATAAACTTACGATAATATTTTAACTAATCAGAGCTTGGTTGGGGTCTCAAAACTGGAATACGGCAAGAAAAAACGCTTACGACGACGTGTGAATATTTGTGTGTTAAAATAAGCGTGTCAGCGGGACGAATGTATTTAATCATTCCATCGTGATAGTTTCACAGCATAAAATGTGAAGTTTCAAGTTGTTAAAGCCGTATAAGCGATAGCGTTCATTCGGGACAAATGTATTTAATTTTTTTTCACAAACTATGTGAGAAAACAGCGACAAAAATATCTGAAACTACAAGAGACCTAACCTGATACCTCTTCAAGGCAGGTTTTCAGAATCATAAAAGACGTACGAAGACAATCTGAAAATTTCTGGGAGTATTTACAAACGAAGTTTCTACAAAATAATGCATTTCCAAGAAGTTAATTAGGATTTTCTATGTCAATACATATGATATGTTGTACATCAAGTGTATAAATATACCTACTCGCACACACATACGCGCATGTAAATATATATGTACCTCTACTATTGAGTGGGTGTTGGTTCGTTCCTTTTGGGAGCTTCTTCCGGCCTTGGTTAGAGTGAATTTCAATAAAAAATATGCATGTGATACACGCGGGAGAGAAAGCTCAATTCGTTAACATTTAAAAATTCCGTTGTGAATGGTATCGATGGTGTATTGCGTGTTAATAGCATGTTTTGGATATTCATGATTAGGGATGCAAGTTTGGAATATTTTTTTCGAATCGAATCTTTTCGAATATGTATTAAGAAAAAGTTTCCCAACTGTAAGATGCTATATTAGGTTACAAAACCCAAAAAACACGTTCGTTGTTCTAATTCCAACAACATTGAACAAGAACGAAATTTATCGCTGAAAGTCAATAAATAGCCGAAGAATTTCAAAATTTTTGTTTTCAAAGTCTGACAACGACAGAACTTCAAATACGCGAGGCAACAGTATACTCTTGGAAAAACAACCAAATGTCTTGAAATCCTCGGAATCGATTCGTATTAACAATGATTCGATTCGAAATTCTAAAAGTTACATCCCTATTCACATCGCAAAAGTACATTTTAGGTACAATTCCATTAAAGAATGGCGCTAACTAAAACTTCCCCTTCGCCGATCTAGTCGATGACAGTGGCAGTTTTGAAACTATAAAAATAATGACAAAATTATCTACGAAGAAAATTTCAATAATATGAAATAATTTGAAAATTTCCTGACACTGAAAATAACGATAAAATTATTTACAAAAGTTTTTTCATAGCGTTGTGATTGCGCTTTAACTCATATTCAGTCGTATTCATCGGGATCATGTACGGGCTTTCGTTTTTTACTTCATGAAGTCTACGTTTCTTTATCTCTTCATAGTTATGTGGGGTTTCATATCCTTCTCCGCTCGATGATGTTTCGTTGACTGTTGGACTGGCTGCTGATGATGGCAACGACGATTGGTTTGTAGATTGAAGCTCTTTATTGTGATCGATGATAGTTGGTTCGTATACGCTTTCACTGATTCTGTGTTCCGTTTGAGAAGTAACCGTTGTGTCTTGTTTAGACTTGTTACTGGAATACCAATAAAGGATGGTTGGGTTGCGTGAAGTTCGGTGCAATAACTAAATGTCATAAAAAATTGATGTTGGAAGCGTAGAAAGAAAGAAATAGAATGGTAAGGCTTTTTCCAATCTAAATGATGTTGTGCAAGGTTTTCCTGTTCTTTTTTCAAGGTTCAAGGGATCTTCATAAATCACTCAGAATGCGGATTATTTCCCCCAAAAATACTCACGAAATTCAAGTAATGACCAAGTCAAATTGAATACTCATTGGATATAAATGTATCCACACCTCACCAGCACGAACGACCAGTAGCCCACTCTCGGCAGATTCAATGAAAGGGGTAGATTGGTTAACTATCTACCAGGGCAGATACCACCCATGGAACACTATTATGTATCGCTTTAGTCCAGCGAGTGCAATTTGCACTACATTTATGTAAACCTCTCTGCCACCAAGTGGTTGTCGAAGTGATTCCACTTGGGCACTGCTTTCAAATCTGCGCAGAGTAAATTTCAACGATGAACAATTTCAGTAAGATTTGCTCTGATTGGGACTTCATACATTTTCAGTTTTTTCCCGATGTATATTCCAGCACCGAAGGTCAGTCCTGCCAGTATGAAAGCTCCAATCGTCATCATTATGAACGGTAATGTCTGTCCGAGAGCCTGGTGTTGATCTGTTTATAACGATGGATATGAATAGGTCAAACACTGTCGGGCGAATCACTGGGATGTGCTTTCCCCCAAGTTTCCAGATGGGCACAGTCTTCCATGACTTTAAATTTTTATTCGATAATTCCATCGATAAATGTTCTGATCTATAATATCATTATCATTTCCCATTCAATTTTTTTTGTTCAATAATTTAGTTAATAGAATCTGAAAATTTACAATCCGTGTAAGAGGGTGATGCTCCCGGTCAATGAATCCATATAAGTTTTGCAAATTATGTATCGCTTTAGTCCAGCGAGTGCAATTTGCACTACATTTATGTAAACCTCTCTGCCACCAAGTGGTTGTCGAAGTGATTCCACTTGGGCACTGCTTTCAAATCTGCGCAGAGCAAATTTCAACGATGAACAATTTCAGTAAGATTTGCTCTGATTGGGACTTCATACATTTTCAGTTTTTTCCCGATGTATATTCCAGCACCGAAGGTCAGTCCTGCCAGTATAAAAGCTCCAATCGTCATCATTATGAACGGTAATGTCTGTCCGAGAGCCTGGTGTTGATCTGTTTATAACGATGGATATGAATAGGTCAAACACTGTCGGGCGAATCACTGGGATGTGCTTTCCCCCAAGTTTCCAGATGGGCACAGTCTTCCATGACTTTAAATTTTTATTCGATAATTCCATCGATAAATGTTCTGATCTATAATATCATTATCATTTCCCATTCAATTTTTTTTGTTCAATAATTTAGTTAATAGAATCTGAAAATTTACAATCCGTGTAAGAGGGTGATGCTCCCGGTCAATGAATCCATATAAGTTTTGCAAATTATACCAGCTTTGTCACTGCCGGTTCCAAGAGAAAATAGTGTTCCCATCCACAAACAAAGTTTCATCGAATTACATGCAATGGCCGAGGGTAAGTTTCAATATTGTCATTTTTAGAATCAACTTACTTTAGAACAAACAACATGAAAAAAAGAAATTTGTGCGGCGCTCTTCGGATATTTTTGCGCGTAGCAATTACCGTTAGAAATACTGCATTCTTCATATAGGATAGGACAACACTAAATGTGTATCTACAGTCGCAATTCCATTGTTATTGTCTGGTGAACAAAACTGAATTCATCGAAATGCACGAAGTTAAGAAATACACGCTATAAAGCAGTTGTACGAGGAAAATAATCCGCTCCAGTTTAATAGATAACAAAAAAAAGAACAGAAACGCAATTACCGGTACCGGTAGAAATTTTGTGCCATTCACACAGCTTCGTTCTGGCAGAATTTCTCATGGTGGTTCCTATGCGCAAAAATATTCGAATCTTTTGAATTCTTCTTCTACGGTTGGCGCAAAATTCATGAGGCAAGAATAAATCAGAAAGTATGAAATATTCGACTTTAACGTGCAGCGGTCATTGCACTTACTCCAATAATACTTTATACGGATGGGAACACTATAACCAAGTGACAATGCTGATCCTGCGAGAGAAAATGGAAACCTCTGACAAAGATGGGCCAGTACACGAACTATCTGTAATAATACTCGTAGATCTTTGTTTATGAGGCATTTATATTACTATGCAAAGCTCAACACATTGTGGCTGCGTGTGGCTAGCGAGCAGAAACTAGAATGAATATCAAGAAACAAACGTAACTGAAAATGACTCAATAGAGACATCTAGCGGATATCACTACATCCCGCATTTTCCCTAAGAAAACTGTTTGTTCATACGTATAAAAAATCACAACGTTCACAGAAAAGAAAAATTAGCAACTATGGCAATAGTATATCTGTGAACTACTGGGCGGGATGCAATAAGTTCATTCTTGATATCTGAGTGGCTTTTTGATTGATCTTCCAGACCGGGTTGTCATATGTTGAGGACTTTCTTGTGCAGGAGATTCTTCCATATCAGGTTCATGATGATTTGAAGCTTGATTCGAAATATCTTCGTCAGTTGCTGCTTCTTGTTTTATGTTCTTTATTGGATTACTCATTGCAGCATTCGTATTTGTTGTAGTATTTCCAAATTCTCGTAAGTGGACTCTATTTCTGACAAGTTCTCTTCCTGCAGCAGTTTGTACTTTATAACATCGATCACTTTCCCTGGATGTCACTTTTGTAGGAAACCATATTTTCTTTTCTTTATCAAGTACTCTGATCATTTGACCTTGATATAATGGTGGGAGGACCCTTCTGTTTGTTCAGAGTACTTTCAATATGGTCTTTGTAAACTTCTGGCACAATATCATTAAAATGACTTGGTAAAACAGTCGAGATCGGTCTACCAAACATCAATTCAGCTGGGCTTGGTAGAGTACTATCTATTGGTGTTGGTCGTACATTTAGTAAAGCTAAATTAATGTCACCACCAGACTTCAAACATTTCTTAATGATAGGTTTTATATATTTTATCTGGCGTTCAATAAAACCATTTCCTTGACTATGTCTCGGTGAACTTGTAACATGATTTATTCCCCATTCTGAACAAAATTCGTTATACTTCGATAAATATTGAGGATCCATATCTGAACACACTTCCCTTGGTTTCCCTAGCATGCCGAATATTTCTTTGGTTACTGATATAACAGCTGAAGCAGTCGTTGAGGACATTTGTTTGACAATTGGGTATCGACTAAAATAATCACTTATTATCAAAAAGTCTTTACCTTCAATTTCGAAAAGATCTGTTCCTAACTTCACCCATGGTCTGATTGGTCGTTCATGCATGATCATAGGTTCCCTAGGTTGTTGTGGTTGAAGTTCCTGGCAGTAAACACAACTTTTGCACATCTTTTCAATGTCCTTGTAGATACAGGGCCAGTAGACATTTTCCCTTGCTAATCGTCTCGTCTTTTCGATTCCCTGATGACTTTGGTGTAGTTGTTCCAAAATTCTTTTCCTCAATGGTACCGGAACCAAAACTTGTTTTCCTTTGAAAATAATTCCATTTTCCAGAGCTAATTCATCTCGGTAGTTCCAAAATTCACGTAAATCAGTAGGTAGGGATTTAATATTATCTGGCCATCCCGTGTATATGATTTCTGAAAGTTGACGTAAAATTAGATCACTGGCTGTCATGACATGAATTTCACTTTGTTTCTGGTCTGAAAAATTCATCATGTCAATTTCGATATTGGCATTATCAAGTGAAATGGAATCAACATGGCAGTCCAGTACAAATTCTTTATTCTTCTCTTGATTCGGTAATTGCGATAATGTATCGGCTAATATAAGTTCTGAACCTGGACAATATTTGATGTCATAATCATAACCTTGAATTTTCAACAACATCCTCTGCAACCGTAGTGAAGCTGAATGTATCGGTTTCTTGAAAATTGTTTGTAACGGCTTATGATCAGTCACAATCAAGAAATGACGACCATATATAAAATGGTGAAATCGCTGAACCTCATGAATGACAGCTAAGCATTCCCTTTCTATATTGCTATAGTTTGACTGTGTTTCGGTCAAAGCTTTACTAGCAAATGAAACAGGTCCATTTTTCTGAATTAAGGCTGCTCCCAATCCTTTCATGGATGCATCAACTTCAACAGTGACCGGTAATTTCGGGTCATAATATTGAAGACCGCTACTTGATGAAACAAGTTGCTTTATAGATTTGAAGACTTTGTGGTGGTCTTCGCTCCAATTGAATGGAACATCTTTTTTCAACAAATCCCTGTCTTCTCAGAAAAGTTAGGAAGATGTGAAACTAAATAAGTTGACATTCCCAAAAATCTCTGCAAATCTGACTTGTCTTGGGGTGTTGACATATTGATTATGTCCTCCACTTTTGCAGGATCAGGGAAAACACCTTTGTCTGTGTATAGACGACCAAAAAATGAAATTTGATTTGTTTTGATAACACACTTTTCAGCATTAAGCACAAGACCTTCATTTCTCGCTATGTGGAGAAATTTGATAAGACGCTGATCATGCTGTTTTTCATTTTCTCCATAAATAACAATATCATCAGATATACCTACACAACCATCACATTTCTCGATAATATCATCCATACGCCTTTGAAAAACGTCTTGGCTGACTGAAAGGCCAAAAGGAAGGCGTAAAAAGCAGTATCTTGAAAACGGTGTTCTGAAAGTGGTTAAAAACTGTGATGATTAATTCAACTTTACACTCCAGTATCCTGACTTTGCATCAAGTTTGGAAAAGTATTTTGCTTTAGAAAATGCTGGCGTGATTTCCTCCACAGTGGGTATTTTGTGAGGACAACGCTTAAGAGCTTGGTTAAGTTTCTGAGGATCTAAACACATTCTCAAACTTCCATCTTTCTTGATAGAATATGTCATTGAGGAACACCAATCACTATGTTCAGTGACTTTTCGAATTACACCTAGCTTCTCCATTCTATCCAATCCTGCCTTGATTTTGTCTTTGATATGAATTAAACATCCTCTAGGTGGATCAATGTATGGAATCGCATCTGGTTTCAGGTATAATTTTTCCTCTCCTTTGAAATTTCCTATTCCTTCAAAACAATCAGGAAATAATTTCTTGAGCTCTTCTACTGATTTGATATCAGTATTCATCAATTTGTCATTGCTTGAATCATGCTTGATCAGGCTCGGAGTATGTTCTCTCATTGCTTGAGGATCTTGCTTGGTGCAAGTTTGTGTAGAATCTATATTCAGTGTGATCAAATCTAGAAGTTTGCAGGTAGGTAGTCCTAACACAGCAGGACCAGGTACATCTACAACATAACATTTTTGTCGTTTAAGCACAGTATCGCTTCTTTTGCGTAGATATAAATTGAGTGATCCAAGACATTTTATCGTTTTGCCAGAATATCCTGTTAACTTGACATGTGCTTCAGGATTCACTATGTCTGATATTCGACGTCGTCCGAACATTTGTCTGAAAGTACGAACAGTTAGTGTATTGCCTCCAGCTCCTGTGTCTATTTTTACAGAAAGCTGACCTCGTACAAGTGGATTTTGATGCATCATGAGCACTTCTGTAAATGCTTCATTTTTGGTGCATGTAGAAAATGATAAATCACTCACTTGAATAACATCAAATTTTGGTTGATATGCAGATTCACTTCTTATTTCATCACTGAGGTGCATTTCATCTTGGTTTGTAGATGAACGTTGATAATTTCTTCTGTTCTTCTATTTGAATTTCGATGTTCGAAACTTGTTGGCATCGCTAGATCTACGAAATTTTCGACATAACTTTTTCCAGTGGCCTTTGCTGCCGCATGAATGGCATTTGTCATTGTAGGCAGGACATTGTCTCAGTGGATGATTTTGACCACAATTTTGGCATGTTTTCCTAGCTTTGAACATGTCGATATTTGTATTGCTGGAAGTAGTACCCATCCTCAAAAGCGAGGTTTGTGACGACTGAATTGCTTCGTATTGCTGACCTTTTTCAAGAACTTCTTGTATACGATGTCCTTTTGGTTTTGACAGCAGTTCCTTTCTAAAATCGTCAAACGGTGTAGATGCAATTATACTTCCAATGAGTTGTTCGTTTAGCTCTTCATCGGTAAACTCACATCGAGATGCCTTTTCGCGTAGTCTTGAAATGAAACTAGTTATTGCCTCGTCTGGTTCCTGGCGTAATTGGCTATATTCCAATCGATCCAATCGAAAGTTTATTTTGACAGAAACATCAATCTGACTTTCAAGTAATTTCCATATTTCAACCGGATTCTTGCATTGATTTTCATTTAATCCTGAATTCAAAATTCTTCGAATTCCTTCATCACCAACAGCAATTTTGATTTTAGTTGCCATTTTTGTATTATCAGTCACTTCATGGTCCTCCAGAAATAATTCCATCCTGGCACGGAAAGCTTTAAATGAGTCGGCAAGTGTTTCCAATCCATCATAGGCATTTTTGACGCCATCTTGGTCAAATATCAGATGAATAGAAGCTGACTGAAAGTTCAAAATTCGCAGAAATGTCAGTGTCGACAATGTGAAATATGTGCTGGTAGACTAAACTATTCGGTACCTTGCTTGTACCTTTTACTCTTCTGGTCAATTTGGTAAGTAGTCTACTCACGTTAGGTAGTCAAATTTCTGTCCAACCTGATCTTTAGATATTTTTCACCGACTGCCACCATGTAATAATACTCGTAGATCTTTGTTTATGAGGCATTTATATTACTATGCAAAGCTCAACACATTGCGGCTGCGTGTGGCTAGCGAGCAGAAACTGGAATGAATATCAAGAAACAAACGTAACTAAAAATGACTCAATAGAGACATTTAGCGGATATCACTACACTATCGTCTAAATATTTCGCTTTATTTGCGTTGAGTCAATTGCCCACCATTTACCTCCACAAACAGTATACGTATACTTGAAGTTGATTCCATATATTCGAATCGTAGTCTTATAATAAACAAGCAAAGACATCTCATCTTTAATGCATCAAAATTTACTTGTATATTTTCTGAAAATTAATAAATTTTCGATTCTGTTTATTTTGAATCCGCTGTAAAAATCAAATCGAATAGTTTATGAATTTATTCACCAATCACGAATCGAATATTTTGGACGAACTTTACTATTATCAGCATAAGCTCACCTCCACAATCAGTGTAATTATAATTGAAGTTTATTCCAAGGTAATGCCAGCTTTCACTCCCAATGTTGAGTACTATACTTGGCGGCCATTTATTGCCTTGCAATATTGTGCATTTGGAATCGAAATCTCGACTGCATATTTGATGTGACTGAGTCGCAACGTAGATAAAGCATGGATCAGGTTCGTCTGATTGAGTGTGAGGTCCGCAGTAGGAGGTGCCTAAAAGTTACCAATTTTGTTGATTAGGAATATAAGATGTATCGTACCATAGGGAATAAGATATTTAATTCTTTTTTTCTTTTTTTTAATTATTGCGACAAAGAGAATTTTGCGCGTTGTTTTGAACGCTACGAAGTTGTCAAAGGTTGCACTAAAAAATATAGGATAACGGCATGAAGCAAAGTTGCGGTGGAGAGTTTCTACTCGATGCAGTACTATATTGTTTCAGTCCTGGATAGAAAAAGTTCTGGTTTTTTATTTCGACGAATCTCTTTGCATATCTATTGGTTGTTAATCAATTTCTTTAAACTGCTTTTTTGAGCATGCATTTCATGTGAAAAGAAAATTTTGTATCATAATGAGAAAACACTCACCATCAGGTAATAATAAGTAGCCGTCATCTCCACATCTGTCTGCATTATGCCGCACGAAAAAATAGGTGATATCGAAACGAAACATAGCGTTTATGTAACTCGGTTGAATGAAAACCCATCTGCATATGTCATTCCCATTGTACTTTCCCCTCGTTTCAATTGTGCCAAATAAATTATTCAATGTTGTCACAGACTTCTCACCAAATAATGAGCAGGTTCGGGTTGTGTTGACGGCAGCGGAAGTGAGAAAACCTTATAATATACAAGAATGAATAGATTGTATTTTGAAAATTCCATTATAAGAAACAAAATTTTTGCCCGCTTGAGCCGTGAAGTCGGTTTTTGTGTTGAGTTCATTTTTGTCCCAAAATGACCTCTATAAGTCCAGTAAAACTTGGCGCGCCCTCGTGGTGCAATATCTTTGGAGAGAAGTGGGGAATTTTCAGCTTAATTTATTGATGTCTTCTCCTCACAATTAAGACCCTGCGCTGTCACTGTCCAGACACATAGGCAGTAATTGACGCAGTTGCTCTGATGGGCAAGTGTTCGAAATAAGCGGAAAACATACCCATCCAATCGGATAGAGAGGCGGTCACATGTGGCACATACTTGACAAAATAAAATTGTCATCGATTACAATTTCCATCCAAAAATCCAAAATCCCAAAAAGGGACGTATATATATATATTCATTTCGGACAAGTGTACTCGTCACTTTCAAGTACAATCATTTTCTTGTGATAATGTCACCGTGATTGCTGATTATAAAGCATTTTCATAACATTTTATTATTGCTACCATGATAATTTCAATAATAATAGAGTTTACTACAATTTTTACGAACTATGTGAGAAAACAACGACAAAAATACCTGAAACTATAGGAGATTTTTCGGGGTATTGATATCAAAACAGCGCATCAAATTGACGATCAACACCAGCGATAATAAATTTGCGAAGCCAATTTGAAATTTCTTGCTACCAAAAAGTGCATTTGCAAGTCAATAAGGATTGATGCGTCACTACATGTGATATGTACATCAAGTGTATACATATACTTCCTTGAACACACACACACGCATAAATATATGTATATATATATATACAGTAGCTGTCTGCTACTGAGTGGCTGCTAGTTGGTTCCTTTTGGGAGGTGCTTCCGGCCTTGCTTAGATTGAATTTCAGTGAAAAAAAATCATTAACCTTTAAAAATTCCGCTGTGAATAATATTATTGGTGTATTGCATGCTATTATCATATTTTGCATATTCATAACCAGGGATGCAAATTTGGGATATATTTTCGAATCGAATGTTTCCGAATATGTATTGAGAAAAATCTTTTCAAACTGTTTTAAGATGCTATATTAGGTTGAAAAACCCAAAAAACACATTCATTGTTTGAAATCCTCGGGATCGATTCGAATTAACATCAATTCGATTCAAAATTCTAAAACCTATACCCTATTTCACATCGCAAAAGTGCATTTTAGATATAATTCCAGTAAACAATGACGCTGAAACTTTGCCGATCCAGTCGATGACAGTGGCAGTTTGCCAGAGCGAATTGAAACTATAAAAATAATGACCAAATTATCTACGAAGAAAATTTCAATATTTTAAAATGAAAAGTTTTATTCAAAGCATTGTGATTGCGTTTAAACGTCATATTCGCTCGTATTCATCGGGATCATGTACGGGCTTTCGTTTTTTACTTCATGAAGTCTACGTTCCTTTATTTCTTCATAATTATGTGGGATTTCATATCCATCTCCGCGCAATGATGTTTCGTTGAAGTCGACTGTTTGACTGGCTGATGATGAGGGCAAGGACGATTGGTTTGTAGTTTGAAGCTCTTTATTGTGATCGATAGTTGGTTGTTCCGTTTCAGAAGTAACCGTTGTGTCATGTTTAGACTTGTTTCTGAAATACCAATAAAGGATGGTTGGGTTGCGTGAAGTTCAATGCAATAAATAAATGTCATAAAAATTAATGTTGGAAGCGCAGAAAAAAAATAGAATGGTAAGCCTTTATTTTTTTTTCTATCTATTCATGTTGTACAAGGTTCTTTTGCCTTTTTCTGTTGTCTTTCGGGGCTCAAGGGATCTGCATAATCTACTCATAATGTGGATTATTTCTAAAAAACTCAAGAAACTCAAGTAATGACCCAAGTCAAATTGAAATTGGATATAAATATATCCGGAGTGCCTTCACGGGAAATTCATGCCGTCAAATATGAACCGGAGTTATTCACACCTTAGCAGCACGAACCACCAGAAACCCACTATCGGCAGATTCAATGGAAGTGGTGGATTATTTTACTATCGACCGGGGCAGATACCACCAATGAAACTCTACTTTGTATCGCTTTAGTCCTGTGAGCGCAATTTGCACTACATTGATGTAAACCTCTCTGCCACCAAGTGGTTGTTGAGGTGATTCCACTTGGGCGCTGCTTTCAAATCTGCGCAGAGTGAATTTCAGTGAAATACAAATTCAATAAGATTTGCTCTGATTGGGACATCGTACCTTTCCAGCTTTTTGCCGATGTAAATTCCAGCACCGAAGGTTACTCCTGCCGGTATGAAAGCTCCAATCCCCATCAATATCAATGGTAATATATGCGTTGAATCCAGAGGTGTAGCTGTGAATAAGAATGGATATGAATGATTTTTGAATTTTATTCGACAATTCCATTTATTAGAAATATTGGTTTATGATTCTACTGTCCAATCAATAATTTTTTTTAATAATTCAGTTCATAGTATCTGGAAAATGACAACCCAGTTTATCACAAAAAAACGTGGTTCTGAAGATGCTCCCAGTCAATGATTCCGAATAAGTTTAGTAAATTATGGACGACTTGCTCCCAGCTTACGGTCCAGTGTGGATAGCGCTTATGTCTGTGGATCATCCTTGACAAAATGAAGTATTCACAAAAAAAATCCCCAAGAACTCAAGATACCTTCGTTATCTTTAGCAAGTTCAGTTGTCGTCGTAGTAGTTGCCAAAGTCGCATTTGCTGTTGTTGTTGATCTCACAGCCGTTGGTGTGGTTACCACTGTTGTTGTAGGCAATTCTGAAATATAGAAATCCAAAATTGTCTTATTTTTAACTTGAATGTTTATTTTTTTATTGTTGGCACCTTATGTTTAGGATTTTGGGATTTTTATATATAAATAATAAAAAAACACGAAAATACGAATAACTTGAATTAACAAATGAAGTTGAAAATTGCATGACAATGATGGGATGTGCACTGGTCGTATCAGCGGTTTTTCGCATTTAATTTTCTCTTGTAATACCAGCATTGTCACTGGCGGTTCCAAGGCAAAATAGTGTTCCCATCCACAAACAAAGTCTCATCGAATTACGTGCAAGGGCCGAGGGAAAGTTTCATTATCGTTATTTTTAAAACCAACTTTAAAATTTTGTCACCAACATGAAAAAAGGAAAATTTGTTAGTCGCTCTTTGGATATTTTTGCGCGTAGGAATCACCGTTAGAAATACAGCAGTCTTCATATAGGACAACACAAAATGTGTATCTGCAGTCGCACTTCGATTGCTATTGTCTGGTGAACGAAACTTAAGTCATCGAAATGCACAAAGTTAAGAAATACACGCTACACAGCAGTTGTACGAGGAAAATAATCCCGACCGGTTTAATAGATAACAAAAAATGAACAGAAGCGCAATTACCGATACCGGGAAACATTTTGTGCCACTCACACAGCTGCGCTCTGGCAGAATTTCACACAGTATTTCCTATGCGCAAAAATATTCGATTCTTTTGAATTGTTCTTCTACAGTTGGCGCAATATTCATAAGCAAGAATAAATCAGAAAATATTTTCTGTTGTGGAAAATACTGCACCTCAACGTGCAACCGCCATTACACTTACTTCAATATTACTTTATACGGATGGGAACACTATAACCAAGTGAAAATGCAGGGTTTGCGAGAGAGAATGAAAACTTCTGACTAATATGGTTCAATACATGGCCTGCCATCTAAATATTTCGCTTTATTTGCGTTGAGTCAATTGCCCACCATTTACCTCCACAAACAGTATACGTATAATTGAAGTTTATTCCATATATTCGAATCGCAGTCTTATATTAAACAAGCAAAGACATCTCATCTTTAATGCATCAAAATTTACTTGTGTAATTTCTGAAAAATTATAAATTTTCGATTCTGTTTATTTTGAATCGCTGTAATTTATGAATTTATTCACCAATCACGAATCGAATATTTTGGACAAGTTTACTATTATCAGCACACGCTCACCTCCACAATCAGTGTAATTATACTTGAAGTTTATTCCATGGTAATGCCTGCTTTCACTCCCAATGTTGAGTACTATACTTGGCGGCCATTTATTGCCTTGCAATATTGTGCATTTGGAATCGAAATCTCGACTGCATATTTGATGTGACTGAGTCGCAACGTAGATAAAGCATGGATCAGGTTCGTCTGATTGAGTGTGAGGTCTGCAGTAGGAGGTGCCTAAAAGTTACCAATTTTGTTGATTAGGAATATAAGATGTATCGTACCATAGGGAATAAGATATTTAATTCTTTTTTTCTTTTTTTTAATTATTGCGACAAAGAGAATTTTGCGCGTTTGTTTTGAACGCTACGAAGTTGTCAAAGGTTGCACTAAAAAAAATATAGGATAACGGCATGAAGCAAAGTTGCGGTGGAGAGTTTCTACTCGATGCAGTACTATATTGTTTCAGTCCTGGATAGAAAAAGTTCTGGTTTTTTATTTCGACGAATCTCTTTGCATATCTATTGGTTGTTAATCAATTTCTTTAAATTGCTTTTTTGAGCATGCATTTCATGTGAAAAGAAAATTTTGTATCATAATGAGAAAACACTCACCATCAGGTAATAATAAGTAGCCGTCATCTCCACATCTGTCTGCATTATGCCGCACGAAAAAATAGGTGATATCGAAACGAAACATAGCGTTTATGTAACTCGGTTGAATGAAAACCCATCTCCATATGTCATTCCCATTGTACTTTCCCCTCGTTTCAATTGTGCCAAATAAATTATTCAATGTTGTCACAGACTTCTCACCAAATAATGAGCAGGTTCGGGTTGTGTTGACGGCAGCGGAAGTGAGAAAACCTTAAAATATACAAGAATGAATAGATTGTATTTTGAAAATTTCATTATAAGAAACAAAATTTTTGCCCGCTTGAGCCGTGAAGTCGGTTTTTTGTGTTGAGTTCATTTTGTCCCAAAATGACCTCTATAAGTCCAGTAAAACTTGGCGCGCCCTCGTGGTGCAATATCTTTGGAGAGAAGTGGGGAATTTTCAACTTAATTTATTGATGTCTTCTCCTCACAATTAAGACCCTGCGCTGTCACTGTCCAGACACATAGGCAGTAATTGACGCAGCTGCTCTGATGGGCAAGTGTTCGAAATAAGCGGAAAACATACCCATCCAATCGGATAGAGAAGCTACGACAAAAAGCGAATTTAAAGAATATTCTTTTATCAATCCAGTGCTTATTACTAACCGTTACATAAGCATGATTGTTCAAGTATGGAGCAACAATGAATTGTAACGACGAGACGAGGTCACATGTGGCACATACTTGACAAAATGAAATTGTCATCGATTACAATTTCCATCCAAAAATTTTACCGCTCAAACCGCAAAGAATTAATGTTGCAAAATTCACCTGTTAGATTAACTGCAATGATCAACTGTCGCATATCCATTCTCTACCACTGTGTAGTCTTCGTCGTCCTGAATATGAATAACAATAAACGTTCAATCGTTCGTTCAGGTCTATTCCTATCAACTTTCGCTGAAGTGCGCGTGATATTATCGTATGATTCACAGTTATGAAACGCGTTTGGTAGATTTCCATTGGCGAATATATAACGTAGCGTTGCAGATGAAAAATAGCAATGATACGTTCTGTTTTCATTTCTCTGTTAACTTTGGTAGGTCTTAAGTAACTCATGTGTACAGCTACAACAAACAAAAATATTTTAATTTGGCTGTCTGAGGCAATAAATCAAAAATAAATGTAAGGATTTGCATTTAGATAAGTAAGGATTTGTATTTAATTCGACTGAAGAAATTTAGCACAAACATCATTGTCTATCATGGAAGGCTATCCTCATCCCTTTAGTAATGTTTTTTTTTTATTTGGGCATTTATTTCCTTTATTTTTATTTTACTCGTCTTTTGTTTTACTTCGAGAAGTTTTTCATTTTTTGTTTTTACGTTTTTACATTTTTTTCTCATGTACAGTTTCCTCTTGGATCCGTGTTTGGAGCCCCTTTATTTTATTTGTTTTAATGGGAGGGGGATCCCGTATGATGTGTTTGGCCGAATTTAATAATATATAATTTTTTAGGTGAGCAAACACATGTTACTTTCTTTGAATGTTTCTTTTTTTAAAACTTATTCCCTGGCACGTTTCTAAAATTAATATGTTTCCTTTCCTGATTACTCTGTAATGTAATATCATTATTTGTATCACATTTTGTGTCGACAGAGGTGTCGAAATAAATTGCGAAATTTTACACTGTACAGCTACAATCTTGCGCGCAGTTATCTCCTCGGGATTCGACTTACCGTGTACCCAACATGAAGAGATATCTTGTCGCTTTACTAGACGAGCGATTTACTGATCGGCATTACTATGTACTGAAAAGGGACCGTTCTAAAATAAGCTAGTAAACAAAAGATGAAATACTCTAAATTCCTGGGATAAAAAAGAAACGTAAAAAGGCTAAAGAGATAAATGTCTAATCCTATCAGCGTTGAAAGATAGACTGATAAGTTGCAGGAAACAAGCTAGTCTTCTTATCATCCATTGTAGCTTCTTAATCTATTCTGTGGTCGTTGCAAGCATGCATGAAAAAATGTGATTTTGAGAAGTCAGCATTATTCAAGCAAGCATAAAGCAAGCATACTGCAATGACCACAGAATATATTGGGAAGAAGCTACAATATCAGAGAGAGAAGATAATTACAGGAAAAGACTATTTTTAAAATCCCCATCCCCATCAGTGGGAATTTTGTGAAAAGTCATTCGATAAAAAAGCACGTCCGAACTCACAAAGGCGAAAAACGTTATCATTGTGAAACAAGTCATTTCGTCGAAATCAACATCATGAAAGACGCATGCGAATTCACACAGGTGAAAAGTCTCATTGTGAAATATGTTGTAAATCGTTTATTCAAAAAGTACACGTGCGAACACACGCCGTTCCAATAAAACATGTGGGAAGTCATTCAGTCAAAAGGAAACGTTGAAAACTCACATGCTAACTCACGAAAAAACGTACTATTGTGAATAAAATGAAATAGAATACACACCAATAAAAAAGCATGCATAATTGAGTAACATACTGAGAGTCGTTCAATCTAAAAATAAATTTGCTTCTTCATAACCGGCGTGTTCTTTATGGATGCCATGGGAAAGTGAAGATCACTAGACAAGATGTTAAAGTTTTACACACATACACAAAGTCTTCAAAATAATTGTCCGAGCTGGTCTGACTTTAGTTTTAGTTTTGTCTACTAATGTTATATCGACTATTGCAAGATTAACTGTGTCAATAATACTGAATCAGTGTTTAAATACGTGTTGACCAAATTTGTTTTTATATTTTATTGTTATATCTTGTCACATGCCTCCAGAATTTGTTGTTATGGAATGTAAGCAATAAATCTTCTTTAAGTGAAGCAAGCCTGTTTACTTCACTCGCTATGATGATGACCACTATGCAACATAGTTTCAGTATCTAAAGATTGAGTGATTGCCACCAGGGAAATTCATAGTGAATCTAATTGCTCAACCGGTGATGTGCAAACGATATTTTTATATTTTGCCAACGTTTCGAATGTCTATACAGACGTTCTTCACAAGGGCAATCGAATGGTTATGGTTAAGTCATCAACAATACTATATACTGTAAAGGCGGACGTTTTAAAATAAGCTAGTAAATAAAAGATAAAATATTCTAAATTCTGAGTAAAAAGAGACATAAAAGGCTAAAGATAAATGTCTAACCCTATCTACGTTGAAAGATAGTCTGATAAGCTGCCGGAAACATGCAAGTCTTCTAATCATTCATTGTCTGTGATATGCTGTTGATGTGATATGATTCTAAAAATAGACTTTTCTTGTAATGATCTTCTCTCTCTAATATAGTAGCTTCTTCCCAATCTATTCTGTGGTCATTGCAGTATGCATGCTTGGATAATGCAGACTTTTCATAATCACATTTTCCTACATCTCGCTGGTGTTCTTGACACCTTGTGGCAAAACTTCTCTTTGTTTCTCATAGGTATACATAGGAACTTAACCATTCCATTGCCCTGATGAAGAACGTCTGTATAGACATTCGAAACGTTGGCAAAATATAAAAATATCGTTTGCACATCACCGGTTGAGCAATTAGATTCACTATAATAGTTTTCAGTATATCGTGATATATGAGGCCCCTTGACAGAATAAGAAAATATATTACCATGATCGAGATGCCAATTTTATAGTTCAAATTTTGATTGAATTGGGATGCATGTCGAATCAGAGCGTATTGAATACACATTTGTGTGATTCGTTCAGACATATATCGAGATTTTATCAAGTATGAGGTATATAGACCCTGTATTTGCGGTGTGATCCATCATTAGATCATCCTTAACAATACATGTGTACAAAACATTTCTGGATGATTCGAGCAAATTTCATTCGATGTATTACATCTATATGCAGACGAAATTTAATGGAAAAATTGCCAAATATATCAAACATTTCTATAAGTTTTTTATGTTGAATCAGATTTAAACGCCAGTATTTTCGCATTGTTAATTCTGACAACCTCTGTGTGTTGTTGTGACGTTTTCACCCGCACTTTTTACGTGTTGTCGATTGTTTTAATAAACGTCAGTCAGGGCTGGACCTCGAAGATCGTGTTTGCGCTTTTTGTTGTCTGATTGGGAATGGGGAGTCTTGGATATTCACTGGCGCTGTGACAGAGGCGGGATCGAATTCATTATCATCGTGGACTGAATTTCTACCATGCGGATCAAGCTGAAGATGCATTGGATGGCCACATGTTAATTGGCGTTTTTTGAGAGCCAAGACGGTCAAGCAGCCTACAAATGGACTCTTTTGCAATGCGAACAAATCGCATTATATCAACGCTGCTAAGTATATGTTTGTCATCCGCAAGTTGATTAGTACTGTTGTGCGCCAGTTATTATATTTCTGTAAGATTCCGTAATTCTGGTTGTTAACCAATTGAGCTACAGAATCGAAGCCCTCAGTTATTTTCTCGTGATAATATCACCGTGATTTGCGATTATAAAACCTCCTGCAGAATTGCAGCATAAAATGAGCATTTTCATAACATTCCCTTATTGCTACCATGATAATTGCAATAATAATGGAGTTTTCTACAATTTTTTACAACGACGTGTGAGAAAACAACGACAAAAATATCTGAAACTACAGGAGATTTTCTTGGGTATTAATATCAAAAAAGAGCATCAAATTGAAGATCAACACAAGCGATGATAAACTTAAATAGCCTGGTATCTCCTAAGTCAAGTTGTCAGAAAGAATCATAAAATATATACAAAGCCAATTTGAAAGTACTTGGTAGCATTTACAAACTATGCTGCTATAAAATAGACCATTTGCAAGAAGTCAGTAAGGATTACTGTGTCACTAGATGTGATATGTACATCAAGCGTATACAGGTGCTTCCGGCCTTGCTTAGAGTGAATTTCAATTAAAAAATATATGCATGCGATACACGCGGAGAGAAACCTAATTTTTATTAACATTCAAAAATTCCGTTGTTAATAGTGTTATTGTGTGTATTGCTTGCTAAGTACAGCATGTTTTGGATATTCATGATTAGGGATGCCAGTTTGGAATATTTTTTCGAATCGAATCCTTTCGAATATGTATTAAGAAAAATTTTCCCAACTGTAAGATGCTATATTAGGTTACAAAACCCAAAAAACACGTTCGTTGTTCTAATTCAGGCAACATCGAACAAGAACGAAATAACTGTGCATTGATTTTTGACAACTGTGCACAAAATAACTGCCAAAAAATTATCGTTAAAAGTCACCAAATAATTTTAAAATATTTGCTTCCAAAGCCTGATAACGCGAGCCTGATAACAAAACTTCAAATACGCGAGGCAACAGGAATTCGAATCACAACCAATTGTCTACAAATCCCCATAATCGATTCGTATTAATATTGATTCGATTCGGAATTCTAAAACTTAAATTCCTATTCACATCGCAAAAGTGCATTTTAGGTACAATTCCAGTAAAGAATGGCCCTAACTGAAACTTCCCCTTCGCCGATCTAGTCGATGACAGGGGCAGTTTCCCAGAGGGAATTGCAACTATAAAAATAATGACAAAATTATCTACAAAGAAAATTTCAATATTATAAAATCATTTGACAATTTCGTTATTAGAACTATTATTGGTTCTAGTCGATGACAGTGGCAATTTCCCCAAGTGTTTTCTGACACTGAAAATAACGATGAAATTATCTACAAAAGTTTTTTCAAATCGTTGTGATTGCGTTTAAACATCATATTCACTCGTATTCATCGGGTTCATGTACGGACTTTCGTTTTTCACTTCATGAAGTCTACGTTCCTTTATCTCTTCATAGTAATGTGGGATTTCATATCCTTCTCCGCGCAATGATGTTTCGTTGAACTCGACTGTTGGACTGGCTGATGATGATGGCAAAGACGATTTGTTTGTAGATTGAAGCACTTTATTGTGATCGATATTTGGTTCGTATGCGCTTTCACTGACTCTGTGTTCCGTTGTGTTTTGTTTAGACTTGTTCCTAAAATACCAATAAGGAATGGTTGGGTTGCGTGAAGTTTAGTGCAATAAATAAATGTCATAAAAAAATTAATGTTTGAAGCGCAGGAAGAAAGTAGTAGAATGGAGAGCCTATATTTCTTTCAATCTATATCGTGTTGTACAAGGTTCTTTTACTTTTTTATTTGTTTTTCAGTGCTCAATGAGCATAATTCATTCGAAATGCGGATTATTTCCAAAAAAGAACTTACGAAATTTAAGTAATGACCAAGTCAAATTGTAATTGGATATAAATATATCCGCAGTGTCTTCACAGGAAATTCATGCCGTCAAATATGAATCGGAGTTATTCACACCTTAGCAGCACGAACCATCAGAAACCCACTATCGGCAGATTGAGTGGAAGTGGTGGATTGTTTTACTATCGACCGGGGCAGATACCACCAATGGAACTCTACTTTGTATCGCTTTAGTCCTGTGAGCGCAATTTGCACTACATTGATGTAAACCTCTCTGCCACCAAGTGGTTGTTGAGGTGATTCCACTTGGGCGCCACTTTCAAATCTGCGCAGAGTGAATTTCAATGAAATACAAATTCAATAGGATTTGCTCTGATTGGGACTTCGTACCTTTCCAGCTTTTTTCCCGATGTAAATTCCAGCACCGAAGGTCACTCCTGCTAATATGAAAGCTCCAATCGTCATCAATATCAACGGTAATGTCTGTGTGGAAGCCTGAGGTGTATCTGTGAATAGCGATGGATATGGATAGCTCAAACACTGTCGGGGGAATCCCTGGATGTGCTTTTCTCAAAATCCCAGATGGGAACAGTCTTGCGTGACTTTTAACATTCATTCAATAATTCCATTGTTAAATGTTCTGATTTATAATACCATTTTCATTGCCCTTTCAATAATTATTTTAATAATTTAGGTCATAGAATCTGAAGATTTACAAACCATGTAAGAGGGTGATGTTCCCTCTCAATGAATCCAAATAAATTTTGGAAATTTTAGGCGACTTGTTCCCAGCTCACGGTCCAGTATGTAGCGCTTAAGTCTGTGGTTCATCCTTGACAAAATAAAATATCCACCAAACACAATCACGGAGAACTCAAGATACCTTCGTTATCTTTAGTAAGTTCAGTTGTCATCATAGTAGTTGCCAAAGTCGCATTTGCTGTTGTTGTTGTTATCACACCTGCTGGTGTCGTTATCACCGCTGTTATAGGCAATTCTGAAATATAGAAATCCATGCAGGTCGCTGTGATAATTGTAACTATGGGTACTAACTGAATATAGGTGAATAATAAGCGCTGTGTGTCTGTATTTTATCATTTATAACTTGAAGGTTTATTTTTTTTAGTAATATTGGCACTTTATTTTTAGGATTTTTGTATATAAATTTAAAAAACACGGAAATACGAATAAATTGAGTGAACAAATGGAGTTGCACAGAAGAGCAGTGAGCAGAATTTCACATGGAAGTTCGTATGCGCAAAAATATTCGAAACTTTCGAATTCTTCTTCTACAGTTGGCGCAAAATTCATAAAGCAAGAATAATCAGAAAATATTTTCCTTTGTGGAAAATACTGTACCTTAACGTGCAATCGCTATTACACTTACTCCAATATTACTTTTTACGGATGGGAACACTATAACCAAGTGAAAATGCAGGTCTTACGAGAGAGAATGAAAACTTCTAACTAAGATGGGCCAGTCCACGGCCTGACATCTACATATTTCGTTTTTCGCGTGGAGTAAATTGCCCACCATTTACCTCCGCAAACAGTATACGTATAATTGAAGTTGATTCCATATATCCGAATCGTAGTCTTATAATAAATAAGCGGAGACATCTCATCTTAAATACGTCAAATTGATCATTTTTCGATTCATTTAATTTTGAATCGCTGTAAAAATCAAATCGCATAGTTTATGAAAATTTATTCACTAATCACGAATCGAATATTTTGGACAAAATTTACTATTATCAGCATAAGCTCACCTCCACAATCAGAGTAATTATAATTGAAGTTTATTCCATGGTAATACTTGCTTTCACTCCCAATGTTGAGTACTATACTTGGCGGCCATTTATTGCCTTGCAATATTGTGCATTTGGAATCGAAATCTCGACTGCATATTTGATGTGAATGAGTCGCAACGTAGATAAAGCATGGATCAGGTTCGTCTGATTGAGTGTGAGGTTTGCAGTAGAAGGTGCCTAAAAATTACCAATTTTGTTGATTAGGAATATAAGATGTATCATACTGTAGAGAGTAAAATATTTAATATTTTTCTTCCTTTTCTTAATTGTTTTTGAGAACTTTGCGCGTTGTTTTGAAAATTACGAAGTTGTCAAAGGTTGCACTAAAAAATATAGTGTAACGGCATGAAGCAAAGTTGCGGTGGAGAGTTTCTACTAGATGCAGTACTATAGCGTTTCAGTCCTGGATAGAAAAAGTTCTGTTTTTTTTTTATTTCGACGAATCTCTTTGCATATCTATTGGTTGTTAATCAATTTCTTTAAATTGCTTTTTTCAGCTTGCATTTCATGCGAATACAAAATTTTGAATCATAATGAGTAAATACTCACCATCAGGTAATAATAAGTAGCCGTCATCTCCACATCTGTCTGCGGCATAATGCCGCACGAAAAAAAAGGTGATATCGAGACGAAACATAGCGTTTCTGTAACTCGGTTGAATGAAAACCCATCTGCATATGTCATCCCCATTGTACTTTCCCCTCGTTTCAATTGTGCCAAATAAATTATTCAATGTTGTCACAGACTTCTCACCAAATAATGAGCAGGTTTGGGTTGTGTTGACGGCAGCGGAAGTGAGAAAACCTTATAATATGCAAGAATGAATAGATTGTATTTTGAAAATTTCGTTATAAGAAACAAAATTTTTGCCCGCTTGAGCCGTGAAGTCGGTTTTTGTGTTGAGTTCATTTTTGTCCCAAAATGACCTCTTTCCGAAAATAAGTCCAGTAAAACTTGGCGCGCCCTCGTGGTGCAATATCTTTGGAGAGAAGTGGGAAATTTTCAGCTTAATTGATTGATGTCTTCTCCTCACAATTAAGGCCCTCCGCTGTCACTGTCCAAACACATGGGCAGTTTTTGACGCAGCTGCTCTGATGGGCAAGTGTTCGAAATAAGCGGAAAACATACCCATCCAATCGGATAGAGAAGCTACGACAAAAAGCGAATTTAAAGACTATTATTTTATCAATTCAATGCTTATTTCTAACCGATACGCACGCATATTTGTTCAAGTATGGAGCAACAATGAATTGTAACGACGAGACGCGGTCACATGTGGCACATACTTGACGAATCAAAATTGTCATCGATTACAATTTCCATCCAAAAATTTTACCGCTCAAACCGCAAAGAATTATTGTTGCAAAATTCACCTGTTAGAATAACTGCAATGATCAACTGTCGCATATCCATTCTCTACCACTGTGTAGTCTTCGTCGTCCTGAATATGAATAACAATAAACGTTCAATCGTTCGTTCAGGTCTATTCCTATCAACTTTCGCTGAAGTGCGCGTGATATTATCGTATGATTCACAGTTATGAAACGCGTTTGGTAGATTTCCATTGGCGAATATATAACGTAGCGTTGCAGATGAAAAATAGCAATGATACGTTCTGTTTTCATTTCTCTGTTAACTTTGGTAGGTCTTAAGTAACTCATGTGTACAGCTACAACAACAAAAATATTTTAATTTGGCTGTCTGAGGCAATAAATCAAAAATAAATGTAAGGATTTGCATTTAGATAAGTAAGGATTTGTATTTAATTCGACTGAAGAAATTTAGCACAAACATCGTTGTCTATCATGGAAGGCTATCCTCATCCCTTTAGTAATGTTTTTTTTTTTATTTGGGCATTTATTTCCTTTATTTCTATTTTACTCGTCTTTTGTTTTACTTCGAGAAGTTTTTCATTTTTTGTTTTTACGTTTTTACATTTTTTTCTCATGTACAGTTTCCTCTTGGATCCGTGTTTGGAGCCCCTTTATTTTATTTGTTTTAATGGGAGGGGGATCCCGTATGATGTGTTTGGCCGAATTTAATAATATATAATTTTTTAGGTGAGCAAACACATGTTACTTTCTTTGAATGTTTCTTTTTTTAAAACTTATTCCCTGGCACGTTTCTAAAATTAATATGTTTCCTTTCCTGATTACTCTGTAATGTAATATCATTATTTGTATCACATTTTGTGTCGACAGAGGTGTCGAAATAAATTGCGAAATTTACACTGTACAGCTACAATCTTGCGCGCAGTTATCTCCTCGGGATTCGACTTACCGTGTACCCAACATGAAGAGATATCTTGTCGCTTTACTAGACGAGCGATTTACTGATCGGCATTACTATGTACTGAAAAGGGACCGTTCTAAAATAAGCTAGTAAAACAAAAGATGAAATACTCTAAATTCCTGGGATAAAAAAAGAAACGTAAAAGGCTAAAGATAAATGTCTAATCCTATCAGCGTTGAAAGATAGACTGATAAGTTGCAGGAAACAAGCTAGTCTTCTTATCATCCATTGTAGCTTCTTAATCTATTCTGTGGTCGTTGCAAGCATGCATGAAAAAATGTGATTTTGAGAAGTCAGCATTATTCAAGCAAGCATAAAGCAAGCATACTGCAATGACCACAGAATATATTGGGAAGAAGCTACAATATCAGAGAGAGAAGATAATTACAGGAAAAGACTATTTTTAAAATCCCCATCCCCATCAGTGGGAATTTTGTGAAAAGTCATTCGATAAAAAAGCACGTCCGAACTCACAAAGGCGAAAAACGTTACCATTGTGAAACAAGTCATTTCGTCGAAATCAACATCATGAAAGACGCATGCGAATTCACACAGGTGAAAAGTCTCATTGTGAAATATGTTGTAAATCGTTTAGTCAAAAAGTACACGTGCGAACACACGCCGTTCCAATAAAACATGTGGTAAGTCATTCAGTCAAAAGGAAACGTTGAAAACTCACATGCTAACTCACGAAAAAACGTACTATTGTGAATAAAATGAAATAGAATACACACCAATAAAAAAGCATGCATAATTGAGTAACATACTGAGAGTCGTTCAATCTAATAATAAATTTGCTTCTTCATAACCGGCGTGTTCTTTATGGATGCCATGGGAAAGTGAAGATCACTAGACAAGATGTTAAAGTTTTACACACATACACAAAGTCTTCAAAATAATTGTCCGAGCTGGTCTGACTTTAGTTTTAGTTTTGTCTACTAATGTTATATCGACTATTGCAAGATTAACTGTGTCAATAATACTGAATCAGTGTTTAAATACGTGTTGACCAAATTTGTTTTATATTTTATTGTTATATCTTGTCACATGCCTCCAGAATTTGTTGTTATGGAATGTAAGCAATAAATCTTCTTTAAGTGAAGCAAGCCTGTTTACTTCACTCGCTATGATGATGACCACTATGCAACATAGTTTCAGTATCTAAAGATTGAGTGATTGCCACCAGGGAAATTCATAGTGAATCTAATTGCTCAACCGGTGATGTGCAAACGATATTTTATATTTTGCCAACGTTTCGAATGTCTATACAGACGTTCTTCACAAGGGCAATCGAATGGTTATGGTTAAGTCATCAACAATACTATATACTGTAAAGGCGGACGTTTTAAAATAAGCTAGTAAATAAAAGATAAAATATTCTAAATTCTGAGTAAAAAGAGACATAAAAGGCTAAAGATAAATGTCTAACCCTATCTACGTTGAAAGATAGTCTGATAAGCTGCCGGAAACATGCAAGTCTTCTAATCATTCATTGTCTGTGATATGCTGTTGATGTGATATGATTCTAAAAATAGACTTTTCTTGTAATGATCTTCTCTCTCTAATATAGTAGCTTCTTCCCAATCTATTCTGTGGTCATTGCAGTATGCATGCTTGGATAATGCAGACTTTTCATAATCACATTTTCCTACATCTCGCTGGTGTTCTTGACACCTTGTGGCAAAACTTCTCTTTGTTTCTCATAGGTATACATAGGAACTTAACCATTCCATTGCCCTGATGAAGAACGTCTGTATAGACATTCGAAACGTTGGCAAAATATAAAATATCGTTTGCACATCACCGGTTGAGCAATTAGATTCACTATAATAGTTTCAGTATATCGTGATATATGAGGCCCCTTGACAGAATAAGAAAATATCTTACCATGATCGAGATGCCAATTTTATAGTTCAAATTTTGATTGAATTGGGATGCATGTCGAATCAGAGCGTATTGAATACACATTTGTGTGATTCGTTCAGACATATATCGAGATTTTATCAAGTATGAGGTATATAGACCCTGTATTTGCGGTGTGATCCATCATTAGATCATGCTTAACAATACATGTGTACAAAACATTTCTGGATGATTCGAGCAAATTTCATTCGATGTATTACATCTATATGCAGACGAAATTTAATGGAAAAATTGCCAAATATATCAAACATTTCTATAAGTTTTTATGTTGAATCAGATTTAACGCCAGTATTTCGCATTGTTAATTCTGACAACCTCTGTGTTGTTGTGACGTTTTCACCGCACTTTTTACGTGTTGTCGATTGCTGCACCAAAGTTGCGGTGGAGAGTTTCTACTCGATGCAGTACTATATTGTTTCAGTCCTGGATAGAAAAAGTTCTGGTTTTTTATTTCGACGAATCTCTTTGCATATCTATTGGTTGTTAATCAATTTCTTTAAATTGCTTTTTTGAGCATGCATTTCATGTGAAAAGAAAATTTTGTATCATAATGAGAAAACACTCACCATCAGGTAATAATAAGTAGCCGTCATCTCCACATCTGTCTGCATTATGCCGCACGAAAAAATAGGTGATATCGAAACGAAACATAGCGTTTATGTAACTCGGTTGAATGAAAACCCATCTCCATATGTCATTCCCATTGTACTTTCCCCTCGTTTCAATTGTGCCAAATAATTTATTCAATGTTGTCACAGACTTCTCACCAAATAATGAGCAGGTTCGGGTTGTGTTGACGGCAGCGGAAGTGAGAAAACCTTAAAATATACAAGAATGAATAGATTGTATTTTGAAAATTTCATTATAAGAAACAAAATTTTTGCCCGCTTGAGCCGTGAAGTCGGTTTTTGTGTTGAGTTCATTTTGTCCCAAAATGACCTCTATAAGTCCAGTAAAACTTGGCGCGCCCTCGTGGTGCAATATCTTTGGAGAGAAGTGGGGAATTTTCAACTTAATTTATTGATGTCTTCTCCTCACAATTAAGACCCTGCGCTGTCACTGTCCAGACACATAGACAGTAATTGACGCAGCTGCTCTGATGGGCAAGTGTTCGAAATAAGCGGAAAACATACCCATCCAATCGGATAGAGAAGCTACGACAAAAAGCGAATTTAAAGAATATTTTTTTATCAATCCAGTGCTTATTACTAACCGTTACATAAGCATGATTGTTCAAGTATGGAGCAACAATGAATTGTAACGACGAGACGAGGTCACATGTGGCACATACTTGACAAAATGAAATTGTCATCGATTACAATTTCCATCCAAAAATTTTACCGCTCAAACCGCAAAGAATTAATGTTGCAAAATTCACCTGTTAGATTAACTGCAATGATCAACTGTCGCATATCCATTCTCTACCACTGTGTAGTCTTCGTCGTCCTGAATATGAATAACAATAAACGTTCAATCGTTCGTTCAGGTCTATTCCTATCAACTTTCGCTGAAGTGCGCGTGATATTATCGTATGATTCACAGTTATGAAACGCGTTTGGTAGATTTCCATTGGCGAATATATAACGTAGCGTTGCAGATGAAAAATAGCAATGATACGTTCTGTTTTCATTTCTCTGTTAACTTTGGTAGGTCTTAAGTAACTCATGTGTACAGCTACAACAACAAAAATATTTTAATTTGGCTGTCTGAGGCAATAAATCAAAAATAAATGTAAGGATTTGCATTTAGATAAGTAAGGATTTGTATTTAATTCGACTGAAGAAATTTAGCACAAACATCATTGTCTATCATGGAAGGCTATCCTCATCCCTTTAGTAATGTTTTTTTTTTATTTGGGCATTTATTTCCTTTATTTCTATTTTACTCGTCTTTTGTTTTACTTCGAGAAGTTTTTCATTTTTTGTTTTTACGTTTTTACATTTTTTCTCATGTACAGTTTCCTCTTGGATCCGTGTTTGGAGCCCCTTTATTTTATTTGTTTTAATGGGAGGGGGATCCCGTATGATGTGTTTGGCCGAATTTAATAATATATAATTTTTTAGGTGAGCAAACACATGTTACTTTCTTTGAATGTTTCTTTTTTTAAAACTTATTCCCTGGCACGTTTCTAAAATTAATATGTTTCCTTTCCTGATTACTCTGTAATGTAATATCATTATTTGTATCACATTTTGTGTCGACAGAGGTGTCGAAATAAATTGCGAAATTTACACTGTACAGCTACAATCTTGCGCGCAATTATCTCCTCGGGATTCGACTTACCGTGTACCCAACATGAAGAGATATCTTGTCGCTTTACTAGACGAGCGATTTACTGATCGGCATTACTATGTACTGAAAAGGGACCGTTCTAAAATAAGCTAGTAAACAAAAGATGAAATACTCTAAATTCCTGGGATAAAAAAGAAACGTAAAAGGCTAAAGATAAATGTCTAATCCTATCAGCGTTGAAAGATAGACTGATAAGTTGCAGGAAACAAGCTAGTCTTCTTATCATCCATTGTAGCTTCTTAATCTATTCTGTGGTCGTTGCAAGCATGCATGAAAAAATGTGATTTTGAGAAGTCAGCATTATTCAAGCAAGCATAAAGCAAGCATACTGCAATGACCACAGAATATATTGGGAAGAAGCTACAATATCAGAGAGAGAAGATAATTACAGGAAAAGACTATTTTTAAAATCCCCATCCCCATCAGTGGGAATTTTGTGAAAAGTCATTCGATAAAAAAGCACGTCCGAACTCACAAAGGCGAAAAACGTTACCATTGTGAAACAAGTCATTTCGTCGAAATCAACATCATGAAAGACGCATGCGAATTCACACAGGTGAAAAGTCTCATTGTGAAATATGTTGTAAATCGTTTAGTCAAAAAGTACACGTGCGAACACACGCCGTTCCAATAAAACATGTGGGAAGTCATTCAGTCAAAAGGAAACGTTGAAAACTCACATGCTAACTCACGAAAAAACGTACTATTGTGAATAAAAGGAAATAGAATACACACCAATAAAAAAGCATGCATAATTGAGTAACATACTGAGAGTCGTTCAATCTAATAATAAATTTGCTTCTTCAAAACCGGCGTGTTCTTTATGGATGCCATTGGGAAAGTGAAGATCACTAGACAAGATGTTAAAGTTTTACACACATACACAAAGTCTTCAAAATAATTGTCCGAGCTGGTCTGACTTTAGTTTTAGTTTTGTCTACTAATGTTATATCGACTATTGCAAGATTAACTGTGTCAATAATACTGAATCAGTGTTTAAATACGTGTTGACCAAATTTGTTTTATATTTTATTGTTATATCTTGTCACATGCCTCCAGAATTTGTTGTTATGGAATGTAAGCAATAAATCTTCTTTAAGTGAAGCAAGCCTGTTTACTTCACTCGCTATGATGATGACCACTATGCAACATAGTTTCAGTATCTAAAGATTGAGTGATTGCCACCAGGGAAATTCATAGTGAATCTAATTGCTCAACCGGTGATGTGCAAACGATATTTTATATTTTGCCAACGTTTCGAATGTCTATACAGACGTTCTTCACAAGGGCAATCGAATGGTTATGGTTAAGTCATCAACAATACTATATACTGTAAAGGCGGACGTTCTAAAATAAGCTAGTAAATAAAAGATAAAATATTCTAAATTCTGAGTAAAAAGAGACATAAAAGGCTAAAGATAAATGTCTAACCCTATCTACGTTGAAAGATAGTCTGATAAGCTGCCGGAAACATGCAAGTCTTCTAATCATTCATTGTCTGTGATATGCTGTTGATGTGATATGATTCTAAAAATAGACTTTTCTTGTAATGATCTTCTCTCTCTAATATAGTAGCTTCTTCCCAATCTATTCTGTGGTCATTGCAGTATGCATGCTTGGATAATGCAGACTTTTCATAATCACATTTTCCTACATCTCGCTGGTGTTCTTGACACCTTGTGGCAAAACTTCTCTTTGTTTCTCATAGGTATATATAGGAACTTAACCATTCCATTGCCCTGATGAAGAACGTCTGTATAGACATTCGAAACGTTGGCAAAATATAAAATATATCGTTTGCACATCACCGGTTGAGCAATTAGATTCACTATAATAGTTTCAGTATATCGTGATATATGAGGCCCCTTGACAGAATAAGAAAATATCTTACCATGATCGAGATGCCAATTTTATAGTTCAAATTTTGATTGAATTGGGATGCATGTCGAATCAGAGCGTATTGAATACACATTTGTGTGATTCGTTCAGACATATATCGAGATTTTATCAAGTATGAGGTATATAGACCCTGTATTTGCGGTGTGATCCATCATTAGATCATGCTTAACAATACATGTGTACAAAACATTTCTGGATGATTCGAGCAAATTTCATTCGATGTATTACATCTATATGCAGACGAAATTTAATGGAAAAATTGCCAAATATATCAAACATTTCTATAAGTTTTTATGTTGAATCAGATTTAACGCCAGTATTTCGCATTGTTAATTCTGACAACCTCTGTGTTGTTGTGACGTTTTCACCGCACTTTTTACGTGTTGTCGATTGTTTAATAAACGTCAGTCAGGGCTGGACCTCGAAGATCGTGTTTGCGCTTTTTGTTGTCTGATTGGGAATGGGGAGTCTTGGATATTCACTGGCGCTGTGACAGAGGCGGGATCGAATTCATTATCATCGTGGACTGAATTTCTACCATGCGGATCAAGCTGAAGATGCATTGGATGGCAACATGTTAATTGGCGTTTTTTGAGAGCCAAGACGGTCAAGCAGCCTACAAATGGACTCTTTTGCAATGCGAACAAATCGCATTATATCAACGCTGCTAAGTATATGTTTGTCATCCGCAAGTTGATTAGTACTGTTGTGCGCCAGTTATTATATTTCTGTAAGATTCCGTAATTCTGGTTGTTAACCAATTGAGCTACAGAATCGAAGCCCTCAGTTATTTTCTCGTGATAATATCACCGTGATTTGCGATTATAAAACCTCCTGCAGAATTGCAGCATAAAATGAGCATTTTCATAACATTCCCTTATTGCTACCATGATAATTGCAATAATAATGGAGTTTTCTACAATTTTTTACAACGACGTGTGAGAAAACAACGACAAAAATATCTGTAACTACAGGAGATTTTCTTGGGTATTAATATCAAAAAAGAGCATCAAATTGAAGATCAACACAAGCGATGATAAACTTAAATAGCCTGGTATCTCCTAAGTCAAGTTGTCAGAAAGAATCATAAAATATATACAAAGCCAATTTGAAAGTACTTGGTAGCATTTACAAACTATGCTGCTATAAAATAGACCATTTGCAAGAAGTCAGTAAGGATTACTGTGTCACTAGATGTGATATGTACATCAAGCGTATACAGGTGCTTCCGGCCTTGCTTAGAGTGAATTTCAATTAAAAAATATATGCATGCGATACACGCGGAGAGAAACCTAATTTTATTAACATTCAAAAATTCCGTTGTTAATAGTGTTATTGGTGTATTGCATGCTAAGTACAGCATGTTTTGGATATTCATGATTAGGGATGCCAGTTTGGAATATTTTTTCGAATCGAATCCTTTCGAATATGTATTAAGAAAAATTTTCCCAACTGTAAGATGCTATATTAGGTTACAAAACCCAAAAAACACGTTCGTTGTTCTAATTCAGGCAACATCGAACAAGAACGAAATAACTGTGCATTGATTTTTGACAACTGTGCACAAAATAACTGCCAAAAAATTATCGTTAAAAGTCACCAAATAATTTTAAAATATTTGTTTCCAAAGCCTGATAACGCGAGCCTGATAACAAAACTTCAAATACGCGAGGCAACAGGAATTCGAATCACAACCAATTGTCTACAAATCCCCTTAATCGATTCGCATTAATATTGATTCGATTCGGAATTCTAAAACTTAAATTCCTATTCACATCGCAAAAGTGCATTTTAGGTACAATTCCAGTAAAGAATGGCCCTAACTGAAACTTCCCCTTCGCCGATCTAGTCGATGACAGGGGCAGTTTCCCAGAGGGAATTGCAACTATAAAAATAATGACAAAATTATCTACAAAGAAAATTTCAATATTATAAAATCATTTGACAATTTCGTTATTAGAACTATTATTGGTTCTAGTCGATGACAGTGGCAATTTCCCCAAGTGTTTTCTGGCACTGAAAATAACGATGAAATTATCTACAAAAGTTTTTTCAAATCGTTGTGATTGCGTTTAAACATCATATTCACTCGTATTCATCGGGTTCATGTACGGACTTTCGTTTTTCACTTCATGAAGTCTACGTTCCTTTATCTCTTCATAGTAATGTGAGATTTCATATCCTTCTACGCGCGATGATGTTTCGTTGATTGTTGGACTGGCTGATGATGATGGCAAAGACGATTTGTTTGTAGATTGAAGCACTTTATTGTGATCGATAGTTGGTTCGTATGCGCTTTCACTGACTCTGTGTTCCGTTGTGTTTTGTTTAGACTTGTTCCTGAAATACCAAAAAGGAATGGTTGGGTTGCGTGAAGTTTAGTGCAATAAATAAATGTCATAAAAAAATTAATGTTCGAAGCGCAGGAAGAAAGTAGTAGAATGGAGAGCCTATATTTCTTTCAATCTATATCATGTTGTACAAGGTTATTTACTTTTTTGTTTTGTTTTTCAGTGCTCAATGAGTCTGCATAATTCATTCGAAATGCGGATTATTTCCAAAAAAGAACTTACGAAATTTAAGTAATGACCAAGTCAAATTGAAATTGGATATAAATATATCCGGAGTGTCCTCACGGGAAATTCGTGCCGCCAAATATGAACAGGAGTTATTCACACCCTAGCAGCACGAACCAACAGAAACCCACTATCGGCAGATTCAATGGAAGTGGTGGATTCTTTTACTATCGACCGGGGCAGATACCACCAATGGAACTCTAATTTGTATCGCTTTAGTCCTGTGAGTGCAATTTGCACTACATTTATGTAAACCTCTCTGCCACCAAGTGGTCGTTGAGGTGATTCCTCTCAGGCGCCTTTGCTCTGATTGGGACTTCATACCTTTCCATCCTTTTCCCGATGTAAATTCCAGCACCGAAGTTTACTCCTGCCAGTATGAAAGCTCCAATCGTCATCAATATCAATGGTAATATATGCGCTGAATCCTGAGGTGTGGCTGTGAATAAGAATGGATATGAATGATTTTTGAATTTTATACGACAATTCCATTTAATAGATATATTGGTTTATGATTCTACTGTCCAATCAATAATTTTTTTTAATAATTTAGTTCATAGTATCTGGAAAATGGCAACCCAGTTTATCTCAATAAAACGTTGTTCTAAAGATGCTCCCAGTCAATGATTCCAAATAAGTTTAGTAAATTATGGACGACTTGCTCCCAGCTCACGGTCATAGTATCTGGAAAATAGCAACCCAGTTTATCTCAATAAAACGTTGTTCTGAAGATGCTCCCAGTCAATGATTCCAAATAAGTTTAGTAAATTATGGACGACTTGCTCCCAGCTCACGGTCCAGTGTGGATAGCGCTTATGTCTGTGGGTCATCCTTGACAAAATGAAGTATTCACAAAAAAAATCCCCGAGAACTCAAGATACCTTCGTTATCTTCAGCAAGTTCAGTTGTCGTCGTAGTAGTTGCCAAAGTCGCATTTGCTGTTGTTGTTGATCTCACAGCCGTTGGTGTGGTTATCACTGTTGTTGTAGGCAATTCTGAAATATAGAAATCCAAAATTGTCTTATTTTTAACTTGAATGTTTATTTTTTTTATTGTTGGCACCTTATGTTTAGGATTTTGGGATTTTTATAATAAAAAAAACACGAAAATACGAATAACTTGAATTAACAAATGAAGTTGAAAATTGCATGACAATGATGGGATGTGCGCTGTTCGTATCAGCGGTTTTTCGCATTTAATTTTCTCTTGTAATACCAGCATTGTCACTGGCGGTTCCAAGGCAAAATAGTGTTCCCATCCACAAACAAAGTCTCATCGAATTACGTGCAAGGGCCGAGGGTAAGTTTCAATATCGTTATTTTTAAAACCAACTTTAAAATTTTGGCACCAACATGAAAAAAGGAAAATTTGTCAGTCGCTCTTTGGATATTTTTGCGCGTAGGAATCACCGTTAGAAATACAGCAGTCTTCATATAGGACAACACAAAATGTGCATCTGCAGTCGCACTTCGATTGGTATTGTCTGGTGAACGAAACTTAAGTCATCGAAATGCACAAAGTTAAGAAATACACGCTACAAAGCAGTTGTACGAGGAAAATAATCCCGACCGGTTTAATAGATAACAAAAAATGAACAGAAGCGCAATTACCGGTACCGGGAAACATTTTGTGCCACTCACACAGCTGCGCTCTGGCAGAATTTCACACAGTATTTCCTATGCGCAAAAATATTCGATTCTTTTGAATTGTTCTTCTACAGTTGGCGCAATATTCATAAGCAAGAATAAATCAGAAAATATTTTCTGTTGTGGAAAATACTGCACCTCAACGTGCAACCGCCATTACACTTACTTCAATATTACTTTATACGGATGGGAACACTATAACCAAGTGAAAATGCAGGTTTTGCGAGAGAGAATGAAAACTTCTGACTAATATGGTTCAATACATGGCCTGCCATCTAAATATTTCGCTTTATTTGCGTCTAAATATTTCGCTTTATTTGCGTTGAGTCAGTTGCCCACCATTTACCTCCGCAAACAGTATACGTATACTTAAAGTTTATTCCAGATATTCGAATCGTAGTCTTATAATAAACAAGTAAAGACATCTCATCTTTAATGCATCAAAATTTACTTGTGAAATTTCTGAAAAATTATAAATTTTTGATTCTGTTTATTTTGAATCGCTGTAATTTATGAATTTATTCACCAATCACGAATCGAATATTTTGGACAAACTTTACTATTATCAGCATAAGCTCACCTCCACAATCAGTGTAATTATAATTGAAGTTTATTCCAAGGTAATGCCTGCTTTCACTCCCAATGTTGAGTACTATACTTGGCGGCCATTTATTGCCTTGCAATATTGTGCATTTGAAATCGAAATCTCGACTGCATATTTGATGTGAATGAGTAACGTAGATAAAGCATGGATCAGGTTGGTCTGATTGAGTGTGGGCTCCACAGTAGAAGCTGCCTAAAAGTTACCAATTTTGTTAAATAAGAATATAGGATGTAACATACTATAGTGAATGGGATATTTAATTATTTTTCCCCTTTTTTAATTATTATGACAATGAGAATTTTTCGCGTTGCGAAGTTGTCAAAGGTTGCACTAAAAAATATAGGATAACGGCATGAAGCAAAGTTGCGGTGGAGAGTTTCTACTCGATACAGTACTATAGCGTTTCAGTCCTGGATAGAAAAAGTTCTGGTTTTTTATTTCGACGAATCTCTTTGCATATCTATTGGTTGTTAATCAATTTCTTTAAATTGCTTTTTTGAGCATGCATTTCATGTGAAAAGAAAATTTTGTATCATAATGAGAAAACACTCACCATCAAGTAATAATAAGTAGCCGTCATCTCCACATCTGTCTGCATTATGCCGCACGAAAAAAAGGTGATATCGAGACGAAACATAGCGTTTATGTAACTCGGTTGAATGAAAACCCATCTGCATATGTCATCCCCATTGTACTTTCCCCTCGTTTCAATTGTGCCAAATAAATTATTCAATGTTGTCACAGACTTCTCACCAAATAATGAGCAGGTTCGGGTTGTGGTGACGGCAGCGGAAGTGAGAAAACCTTATAATATACAAGAATGAATAGATTGTATCTTGAAAATTTCATTTATAAGAAACAAAATTTTTGCCCGCTTGAGCCGTGAAGTCGGTTTTTGTGTTGAGTTCATTTTTGTCCCAAAATGACCTCTTTCCGAAAATAAGTCCAGTAAAACTTGGCGCGCCCTCGTGGTGCAATATCTTTAGAGAGAAGTGGGGAATTTTCAGCTTAAGTTATTGCTGTCTTCTCCTCACAATTAAGACCCTGCGCTGTCACTGTCCAGACACATAGGCAGTAATTGACGCAGCTGCTCTGATGGGCAAGTGTTCAAAATAAGCGGAAAACATACCCATCCAATCGCATAGAGAAGCTACGGCAAAAAGCGAATTTAAAGAATATTTTTTTATCAATCCAGTGCTTATTACTAACCGTTACATACGCATGATTGTTCAAATATGGAGCAACAATGAATTGTAACGACGAGACGCGGTCACATGTGGCACATACTTGACAAAATAAAATTGTCATCGATTACAATTTCCATCCAAAAATTTTACCGCTCAAACCGCAAAGAATTAATGTTGCAAAATTCACCTGTTAGATTAACTGCAATGATCAACTGTCGCATATCCATTCTCTACCACTGTGTAGTCTTCGTCGTCCTGAATATGAATAACAATAAACGTTCAATCGTTCGTTCAGGTCTATTCCTATCAACTTTCGCTGAAGTGCGCGTGATATTATCGTATGATTCACAGTTATGAAACGCGTTTGGTAGATTTCCATTGGCGAATATATAACGTAGCGTTGCAGATGAAAAATAGCAATGATACGTTCTGTTTTTATTTCTCTGTTAACTTTGGTAGGTCTTAAGTAACTCATGTGTACAGCTACAACAACAAAAATATTTTAATTTGGCTGTCTGAGGCAATAAATCAAAAATAAATGTAAGGATTTGCATTTAGATAAGTAAGGATTTGTATTTAATTCGACTGAAGAAATTTAGCACAAACATCATTGTCTATCATGGAAGGCTATCCTCATCCCTTTAGTAATGTTTTTTTTTTTTTATTTGGGCATTTATTTCCTTTATTTCTATTTTACTCGTCTTTTGTTTTACTTCGAGAAGTTTTTCATTTTTTGTTTTTACGTTTTTACATTTTTTTCTCATGTACAGTTTCCTCTTGAATCCGTGTCTGGAGCCCCTTTATTTTATTTGTTTTAATGGGAGGGGGATCCCGTATGATGTGTTTGGCCGAATTTAATAATATATAATTTTTTAGGTGAGCAAACACATGTTACTTTCTTTGAATGTTTTTTTTTTAACTTATTCCCTGGCACGTTTCTAAAATTAATATGTTTCCTTTCCTGATTACTCTGTAATGTGATATCATTATTTGTATCACATTTTGTGTCGACAGAGGTGTCGAAATAAACTGCGAAATTTGCACTGTACAGCTACAATCTTGCGCGCAATTATCTCCTCGGGATTCGACCTACCGTGTACCCAACATGAAGAGATATCTTGTCGCTTTACTAGACGAGCGATTTACTGATCGACATTACTATGTACTGAAAAGGGGTCGTTCTAAAATAAGCTAGTAAACAAAAGATGAAATACTCTAAATTTCTGGGATAAAAAAGAAACGTAAAAGGCTAAAGATAAATGTCTAATACTATCAGCGTTGAAAGATAGAATGATAAGTTGCAGGAAACAAGCTAGTCTTCTTATCATCCATTGTAGCTTCTTAATCTATTCTTTGGTCGTTGCAGCATGCATGAAAAAATGTGATTTTGAGAAGTCAGCATTATTCAAGCAAGCATAAAGCAAGCATACTGCAATGACCACAGAATATATTGGGAAGAAGCTACAATATCAGAGAGAGAAGATAATTACAGGAAAAGACTATTTTTAAAATCATTTCATATCAACAGCATACCACAGATAATTAATGATAAAAAGACTTGCATGTTTCCTACAGCTTATCAGTCTATCTTCCAACGCTGATAGTATTAAACATTTATCTTTAGCCTTTTACGTTTCATTTTTACCCCAGACATTTAGAGTATTTCATCTTTTGTTTTCTAACCTATTTTAAAACGATCCTTTTTCAGTATATAGTAATATCGATGACTTAACCTTTCCATTGCCCTGATGAAAGACGTCTGGTTGAGCAATCCGGTTGAGACCGGATCCGGTTGAGCAATCAGAATCACTACGAATACCTCTGTTGGCAGTCACTCAATCGTTAGGTTAGGATAGGATTTCATAAAGCCGAGAATGTAATACCTTTGTTCCATGCATGTAGGACAGGATTTCAATTTTATCCTGCGGGAGAGGAAAGCCGAGAGTAGTAATACCTTTGTTTCGTGTATGTGGGACAGGGTTTCATTTTTATCCTGCGGCGAGGAAAGCCGAGAATAGTAATATCGTTCTTCCGTGTATGTAGGATATGGCAGGACTTCATTTTTGCCCTGCAGGAGAGAAGGCCGAGAATACAGCTTAACAATATGGGCGAACCACGACCTCCCGTGCGGACACCATCTTCGAATCCGGGGTGATAGTTTTTGGCTTGACATTTTACGCATTCTGTGCATGGACATGGTTGGTGGAGGAAGGCGTAAGCAACGCTTACGTGAACCACCGTGCACCGGCGAGGCGTCCAGCAGAACTCGCGCACATAATCATTACTCAGTGGGATTGAACTCAGGACGTTAGTGATGCGCATTCCCGACGCTTTAACGATTGAGCTAAACGTGCACCCTGTATATTCCGTGCTACGGAATTGCTGATTCCTAATTTCCCCGTATGAATGAATACACTATACATTGTTGGATTTTGGATACACAGACTCGATTTAGGAGCCAAATGTGTCTAAGTGGTACCTGATATAATCTAGAAAGTCGCATGAAATTACTACATACATAAATTTGTACATACTTTTTCTAGTCGCAATTTCTTTCATTCATTTGTGTACAATGTGTTTGTTTTGCTGTCATTGATATTATATTGAAACCGTATTCGTTGTTCAATGGAAACATTTCATATCAGATTTAATTATTCTAAAAACCACTCGAGTGGACATAAATAGAATATAGCAAATAATTGTAGCAGTTGAATATGTCGGCCTTTGTGAATCGTAAGAATGTGGAAAATCCTCGAAAGATATTACCTTGTTTGCTCTGTGATGAAAACTTCACATCTGGATCTGATTTGAAAGAACATATGTTGGAACATATATATGGAGAAGAATATTGTAGCGCTTACCATCGGCATGGTACAGCGGATGCGCAAGATGTGAACAAAATATCTGGCGATTGTGAATTTACTGAAAATTATTCTGTAAATGCGACAATCAGTAAATTATGTTCTCGTAAAGAAGACTTGCCAGGTAACAGACAGACGCACATGAGTGATAAAAGTTTTCATTGTGAAACATGCGAGAAGTCATTTTCTAAAAAAATTGCTTTACGAATGCACATGCGAATACACACTGGTGAAAAACCCCATCATTGTGTAACATGTGGGAAGTCGTTTACCCGAAAAGTATATCTGATAGGACATAAGCGAACTCATACAGGTGAAAAACCACATCATTGTAAAACCTGTGGGAAGTCATTCATCCGAAAATTAGATCTGAAAAGACATATTCGAACTCACACAGGTGAAAAGCCACATCGTTGTGAAATATGTGGAAAGTCATTTAGTCGGAAAGGACATCTCCAAACACACATGGGAATTCACACAGATGCAAAGCGTTATTCTTGTGAAATATGCGAGAAATCGTTTCGTCAAAAAGGAAATTTGAAAACACACATGCGGAGACACACAGTCGAAAAACCCCATCAGTGGGAATTTTGTGAAAAGTCATTCGATGGAAAATCACGTTCGAACTCATAAAGGCGGAAAACGTTATCATTGTGAAACAAGTCATTTCGTCGAAATCAACGTCTGAAAAGACACATGCGAATTTACACAGGTAAAAAGCATCATCATTGTGAAATGTGTTGTAAATCGTTTAGTCAAAAAGTACACGTGCGAACACACGCCATCCCAATAAAACATGTGGGAAGTCATTCAGTCAAAAAAGAACGTTGAAAACTCACATGCTAACTCACGAACAAACGTACAATTGGTAAAAAGAAAGGGAATTTGAGAATACACATGCAAATACACACCAATGCAAACTCGCATAATTGAGTAACATATGGAAAGTCGTTTAGTCTAATAATAAATTTGAAAAGTAACTTGAGAACTGACACAAATCCTAACCTTGTGTAACGCGCGAGAAGCTATTTGATAAATGGGAGATTATCACGTGGACAACTCTAATATACTGTGCGGAAGCTAGTTAATGATTTACCAGATGGTTTAAAGATTGATAGCATTTTTTATATTCGTCATCAAAGCTATCAGGTAATGTGATTTTATAGGCTGGGTTTACGTGGTACTAACTACTTATGCTTCTTCAAAACCGACGTGTTCCTTATGGATGCCATGGGAAAGTGAAGACCACTGGACGAGATGTTTAAGTTTCACACACATACACAAAGTCTTCAAAATAATTGTCCGAGTTGGTCTGACTTAGTTTTGACAAAACAGTTAAGAGATAAAGTTGCGTATAATTGTATAAAGACTATTGACTTCTTGTCTACTAATGTTATACCGACTATTGCAATATTTACTGTGTCAAAAGTACTGAATGTAGTGTTTGAATGTTTGTTGACCTAATGTGTTTATATTTTAGTGCTATATCTTGTCATACACATTCAAAATTAACTACAGTAAATCTTATTGTAAAATTACTATCGTGATGACCTCGGTGTAACAGAATTTCATATTATTGCGGTGTATGAGGTCCGTCGACAGGATAAGAAAATATCTTACCTTGATCAGAGATGCCATTTTTATAGTTTAAAATTTGTTTGAAGTGAGATACATGTCTAATTTGTGAGATGCCATATTTATAGTATAGGGAGTGACAGCGGTGGGATCGAATGACATTGTGGACTGAATTTTAACCATGCAGATTCAAACTGAAGACGCGTTGGACGACAGCATGCTAATCGGCGTTTTTGAGTGCCAAGACGGTCAAGCAGCCTACAAATGGACTCTTCCGCAACGCGAAGGTATCCCATTACATCAACGCTGCTAAGTAGTATGCCTGTCATCCATTCGTTCATCATGGTGTGTTGTGCATCAGTTATGATATTCTATCTAGTAACTAGATAAAAGTTTCCGTTCATATTTCTTGGATATCTCAAACTTCCATCTTTGTATTGATCCAGAAATAGACAAAAAATTAAACAAATCCCAATTTATGTTCAAAATCTAGCTTATTTGGATATTGAAACAAAGAATTAATGAAAGACAAAAGAGTTTCATGTGTTTGCTCACCCTAACAATCGAATTTAGAACAAGGCAGATCATTGTATAAACGGATCCTACATTTTAAAAGTCAAGTGACGGATAAGATTTCATTTTTATACTAAGGGGGAGGTCGTGGTTCGCCGTACGTTCATATTTCCCTTCCCCGTAGAATAGAACCACGACCTGCAGACACCAAGTTCCGGTTAGGGGATAAAGGTTTTGGATTGACATTTCACACATTTTCCCCGCGCGTGGACATGGTTAACTGACGAAGTCGTAATTCTAACCTAGGACGTAAGAGATGCATTGTTTTATTGTGATTAATTGTGAAGATAAACTGCAAAAATAATCATGCTGAACAAAAATCGTTGAGTAGAAGGTTCCAAATTCCCCATCAAATTAGTATCCAGAGTTAGACTGTAGTTGACTAATTTTCACTAGGCAATAGAAGACTTCCTGAAATTTGATATGAAAAGATGCATTGCTTTCGAACAGTGATTTTTATGTACTTTTATGGATTTATTTCATCTCAAAATAATTCTGTAAATATAATTTAGAAAAGAATGTAGGTACAGTGAATTCGTTAACTACCTGGCCAAAGTCTATATTTGATGCTTCTTCGGCAAAGTTGATGTTTTTGCTAACGAATACTAAGCCAATGAGTGCATTTCACATTTTACAATCTTCGGTCTTTCACTATTGTGAATTTGCATATTATTTATTTTTAAACGTTCTTGTCGGCCAAATCACTCTCCATCTTCCAAAATGATAAGGTTTTCTCTTTTTTTGTGAATTTACACGTGTATCGATAAAACGCGTATGTGACCCAACGGTGGTGTTTTTACCATTGTGGATTCGTATGTTTTTTAAAACTCTTTCTTAACCCACGACTTCCCATACACTTTACAGTGATGAAATTTCAAGCCTGTGTGATTTCGCACGTGTGGGTTCAAACTTCCTTTCCGACCTAATGCCATCCCACATTTTAAACAGTGATACGGTTGGTTCTTCACCGCTATGATTTAGCATGTGTTCTTTTCGACGAAATGCCTTCCACATTTTTAACAATAATATGGTTTTTCACCTTTGTGAGTTACCAAGTGCCTTTTGAGATGTTCTTTTCGATGAAATGACTTCCCACATGTTTCACAATGATGGGGTTTTTCACCAGTATGGGATTGTATGTGTCTTTTCACACTTTGTCTTGAACTAAACAACCTACCACATGTTTCACAGTTATGGGGGTTTTTCAACAGTGTGTACTGTGTATTCGCATGTGTGATATTGATGTTTCTTTTTGGGCGAATAATTTCCCACATGTTTCACAGTGAAAACGTTTTTTACTTTTATGAGATCGCATGTCTTTTCAGAAATACTTTCCGGCCAAACGACTTACACAATGATGACGTTTTTCATCACGAACACTGTTTCAACATAATATCAATGTCAGCAAAACAAAACATTGTACACAAATGAATGAATTTTGACAAAAATAAACCAAACACAAAAAGCGACTTCACGCCTCACTCGGGCGAAAATTTTGTTTATTATAATGAAATTTTCCAAATACAATCTATTCATCCTTGCATATTATAAGGTTTTCTCACTTCTGCATCCGACAGCAGAACCAGAACCTGCTCACTATGACATATGCAGATGGGTTTTCAGTCAACCAGGTTACATAAATGTAATATGTTGATAAAGTTGATATTCTTTATTATATTCCAACACAAAGAATAAATTCAGAATCCAGATACAATCTAGCCTTAGCTTCTTTTTTCTTCCCTACTAGATAAAATGCCCTCGCATTTATACACTTTATGTGACCATTCAAGTTAGCGTTAGGCGGGATATTTAATTTCTTTTCGTCGGACGTGATCACAACATCATCATTAAAACTTGTTTTGGAACTATCAGGGCCGGTTTTGATCACTTATAAGAATTTTGTTGATCATGCGTTGGACGCATGGTGTTCGAACTCAATTAACCTGATACGTTGAATGCCAAATTCTCCTAGTGGTCATGATTTTTAACCATGTTTGCTACAGTTTCTACTCGATGCAGTACTATAGCGCTTCAGTCCCGGTAGAAAAAGTTCATGTTTTTGATTATTTGTATCTCTTTGCATACTTCTTCGTTGTTAAATAATTTATTTTTAAGTTGCTTCTTTCAGAATGCATTTCATGTGAAAATTTTGTATCAGAATGAACAAAGCACTCACCATCAGGTAATAATAAGTAGCCGTCATCTCCACATCTGTCTGCATTATGCTTCACAAAAAAATAAGCGACATCAAGTCGAAACATAGCGTTTGTGTAACTTGGTTGGCTGAAAACCCATCTGCATACGTCATCCTCATTGTGCTTTCCTCTAGTTTCAATTGCGCCAGATAAATTATTCAATGTTGTCACAGACGTTCCACCAAATAGTGAGCAGGTTCTGGTTGTGTTGTTGGATGCAGAAGCGAGAACCAGAAAACCTTATAATATGCAAGAATCAATAGATTATATTTTAAAAATTGTATTATAATAAGTCGCTTTCTTCATTTAGTTTATTTGTGTCCAAAATAACAACTTTTTGTTCAGTAAAACTTTGCGCGCCCTCGTGGTGCAATATCTTCGGAGAAAAGAAGAATTTTCAGCTTAATTTATTGATGTCCTCTTCTCACAATTAAGACTCTCCGCTGTTACTGTCCAGACACATAGGCAGTAATTGACGCAGCTGCTCTGATGGTCAAGTGTTCAAAATAAGCGGAAAACATACCCTGTCAATCGGATAGAGAAGCTACGACAAAAAGCGAATTCAAAGACTATTTTTTTTATCAATCCAATGCTTATTACTAACCGATACACACGCATATTTGTTCAAGTATGGGCCAACAATGGATTGTAACGACGAGAGGCAGTCATGCGTGGCACATGCTTGACAAAATAAAATTGTCATCGATTACAATTTCCATCCAAAAATTTTACCGCTCAAACCGCAAAGAATTAATGTTGCAAAATTCACCTGTTAGAATAACTGCAATGATCAACTGTCGCATATCCATTCTCTACCACTGTGTAGTCTTCGTCGTCCTGAATATGAATAACAATAAACGTTCAATCGTTCGTTCAGGTCTATTCCTATCAACTTCCGCTGAAGAGCGCGTGATATCATCGTATGATACACAGTTATGAAACACATTTGGTAGATTTCGCAGACGTTGTCAGATGTTCTATATATAGATGCAATACACCGAATGAAATTTGCTCAAATCATCCAGAAATATTTTGTACGCAGGTATTGTTAAGGATGATTCAATGACGGATCACACCGAAAATGCAGGGTCCATGTTTATTATTTTTGTTCATTTATGTTAATTTTTGAATTAGGAGTTAGTTAGTAGCCAATAAAATTGTCAATTGCATTATTATAGCTAGATGGTTAATAAGGTCCAATGTTAAATAATTTGTATTACCAAAACGACAAGAACACTTAATGCATCATTTCCTTCATTAAATTACATTCTTCATTTAAACAGAGTAAGAAATATATTAAAACTTGAATTTATTTTAAAATTATCTCTTAATACACGTAAATTTTGCCCTATAGATGGATCGATAGGCAACCAGGCCAGAATAATTTCAATGACATTGTCTCCATATTTTTATTGAGCTTGCTCCTATCCGAGTCTTTTTTATAGTCAGTAAAGTAAACAAGCATTCTTTTTTGTGAAGATTTATTGCCTGAATTCCATAACAAGATATAACACTAAAATAAAAAACAAATGAAATTTAAACACCGATTTCAGTCTTCTGACTTGAATGCAATATTAGTCATGACATTAGTAGACAACATGGCAATGGGCTTCGATTCTGTGGCTCAATGGGTTAACACTTCAACTCTATATACCAATCATACAGGAATATCATAGCTGGCGTACAACACAGTACTGACCAACGAGCGAATGATAAACATATACTTTGGTCAACGAGCGGATGATAAACATATACTTAGCAGCGTTGAGGTAATGCGACACCTTCGCACTGCTAAAGAGTGAATTTGTGGGCTGTTTGATCGTCTTGGCTCTCAAACAACGCATCTTCAGTTTGAATCTGCATGGTTGAAATTCAGTCCAATTCGATCCCACCGCTGTCACACGCCAGTGAATAGCCGAGATTCCCCATTTCCAATCAGACGACAAAGAGCACAAACACGATCTTCGAGGTCCAGTCCAGACTAACGTTCATTAAACAATCGACAACATGTACAAAGTGCGATGGAAATGTCACAACACCACAAGTATGTATTCAAATCGCTCAAATTAGACATTTATCCCAATTCAATCAAATTTTCAACTATAAAAGTGGCATCTCTGATCATAGTAAGATATTTTCCTATCATGTCAACGGGCCTCACACACCGCGATATACTGAGACTATGTTGGATAGAGGTCATCATCATAGCAAGTGAAGTAAACAGGCTCGCTTCACAATAAGATTTATTGCTTGCATTCCATAACAACAAATTTTGAATGTGTATGACAAGATATAGCAATAAAATATTAAACAAACTTGGTCAACACATATTTAAACACTAGATTCAGTACACAGTTAATCTTGCAATAGTCGGCATAACATTAGTAGACAAGGAGTCAAACGCAACTTTATCCCTTATCTCTCTCAAAACCAAGTCAGACCAACTCGGACAATTAATTTGAAAACTTGTATATTTATAGTACCATTGTATAAAGTGTGGGAAACCCTTTAGCAGAAAAGGAAATTTGAAAATACACATGCAAATACACAACAATGAAAACTCGCCTAATTGAGTAGCATATGAAAAGTCGTTTAGTCTGATAAGAAATTTGAAAAGACACTCGTGAATGAACTGACACAAATCGTGACCTTGTGTAACGCGCGAGAAGCTATTCGATAAGTGGGAGATTGTCACATGGACAACGCTAATGTATTGTGCGGAAGCTAGGTAATGATTAACCAGATGGTTTAAAGATTGATAGTATTTTTTTATATTCGTCATCAAGTCTATCTGATACTAACTTCTTCAAAATCGAGTGTTCCTTATGGATGCCACGGGAAAGTGAAGATCACTAGACAAGTTTAAGTTTTACACAAATACACAAAGTCTTCGAAATAATTGTCCGAGCTGGTCTGACTTTAGTTTTAGTTTTGTCTACTAATGTTATATCGACTATTGCTAGATTAACTGTGTCAAGAGTACTGAATCAGTGTTTAAATATGTGTTGACCAAATTTGTTTTATATTTTATTGTTATATCTTGTCACATGCCTCCAGAATTTGTTGTTATGGAATGTAAGCAATAAATCTTCTTTAAGTGAAGCAAGCCTGTTTATTTCACTCGCTATGATGATGGCCACTATGCAACATAGTTTCAGCATCTAAAGATTGAGTGATTGCCACCAGGGAAATTCATAGTGAATCTAATTGCTCAACCGGTGATGTGCAAACGATATGTTATATTTTGCCAACGTTTCGAATGTCTATACAGACGTTCTTCACAAGGGCAATGGAATGGTTAAGTCATCAACAATACTATATACTGTAAAGGCGGACGTTCTAAAATAAGCTAGTAAATAAAAGATAAAATATTCTAAATTCTGAGTAAAAAGAGACATAAAAGGCTAAAGATAAATGTCTAACCCTATCTACGTTGAAAGATAGTCTGATAAGCTACCGGAAACATGCAAGTCTTCTTATCATTCATTGTCTGTGATATGCTGTTGATGTGATATGATTCTAAAAATAGTCTTTTCTTGTAATGATCTTCTCTCTCTAATATAGTAGCTTCTTCCCAATCTATTCTGTGGTCATTGCAGTATGCATGCTTGGATAATGCAGTCTTTTCGTAATCACATTTTCCTACATCTCGCTGGTGTTCTTGACACCTTGTGGCAAAACTTCTCTTGTTTCTCATAGGTATACATAGGAACTTAACCATTCCATTGCCCTGATGAAGAACGTCTGTATAGACATTCGAAACGTTGGCAAAATATAAAATATCGTTTGCACATCACCGGTTGAGCAATTAGATTCACTATAATAGTTTCAGTATATCGTGGTATATGAGGCCCCTTGACAGAATAAGAAAATATCTTACCATGATCGAGATGCCAATTTTATAGTTCAAATTTTGATTGAATTGGGATGCATGTCGCATCAGAGCGATTTGAATACACATTTGTGTGATTCGTTCAGACATATATCGAGATTTTATCAAGTATGAGGTATATAGACCCTGTATTTGCGGCGTGATCCATCATTAGATCATGCTTAACAATACATGTGTACAAAACATTTCTGGATGATTCGAGCAAATTTCATTCGGTGTATTGCATCTATATGCAGAGAAAATTTTCGAAATTTAATGGAAAAATTGCCAAATATATCAGACATTTCTATAAGTTTTTATGTTGAATCAGATTTTACGCCAGTATTTCGCATTGTTAATTCTGACAACCTCTGTGTTGTTGTGACGTTTTCACCGCACTTTTTAAGTGTTGTCGATTGTTTAATAAACGTCAGTCTGGGCTGGACCTCGAAAATCGTGTTTGTGCTTTTTGTTGTCTAATTGGGAATGGGGAGTCCCAACTGTAAGATGCTATATTAGGTTACAAAACCCCGTTCACACATTCGTTGTTCTAATTCAGGCAACACTGAACAAGAACGAAATTTATCGCTAAAAGTCAATAAATAGCCGAAGAAATCCGGAGTGTCTTCACGGGAAATTCATGCCGTCAAATATGAACCGGAGTTATTCACACCTTAGCAGCACGAACCATCAGAAACCCACTATCGGCAGATTCAATGGAAGTGGTGGATTGTTTTACTATCGACCGGGGCAGATACCACCAATGGAACTCTAATTTGTATCGCTTTAGTCCTGTGAGTGCAATTTGCATTACATAAGTAAACCTCTCTGCCACCAAGTGATCGTTGAGGTAATTCCTCTCAGGCACCACTTTCAAATCTGCGCAGAGTAAATTTCAATGAAAAACAAATTCAATAAGATTTGCTCTGATTGGGACTTCATACCTTTCCATCCTTTTCCCGATGTAAATTTCAGCACCGAAGGTCACTCCTGCCAGTATGAAAGCTCCAATCGTCATCACTATCAATGGTAATATATGCGTTGAATCCTGAGGTGTAGCTGTGAATAAGAATGGATATGAATGATTTTTGAATTTTATTCGACAATTCCATTTAATAGATATATTGGTTTCAATGATTCCAAATAAGTTTAGTAAATTATGGACGACTTGCTCCCAGCTAACGGTCATAGTATCTGGAAAATGGCAACCCAGTTTATCTCAATAAATGATTGTTCTGAAGATGCTCCCAGTCAATGATTCCAAATAAGTTTAGTAAATTATGGGCGACTTGCTCCCAGCTCACGGTCCAGTATGGATAGCGCCTATGTCTTTGGTCCATCCTTGACAAAATAAAGTATTCACAAAAAAAATCCCCGAGAACTCAAGATACCTTCGTTATCTTTAGCAAGTTCAGTTGTCGTCGTAGCAGTTGCCAAAGTCTCATTTGCTGTTGTTGTTGATCTCACAGCCGTTGGTGTGGTTATCACTGTTGTTGTAGGCAATTCTGAAATATAGAAATCCAAAATTGTCTTATTTTTAACTTGAATGTTTATTTTTTAATTGTTGGCACCTTATGTTTAGGATTTTGGGATTTTTATATTTAAATAATAAAAAACACGAAAATACGAATAACTTGAATAAACAGATGAAGTTGAAAATTGCATGACAATGATAGGATGTGCGCTAGTCGTATCAGCGGTTTTTCGCATTTAATTTTCTCTTGTAATACCAGCATTGTCACTGGCGGTTCCAATTGAAAATAGTGTTCCCATCCACAAACAAAGTCTCATCGAATTACGTGCAAGGGCCGAGAGTAAGTTTCAATATCGTTATTTTTAAAACCAACTTACTTTAAAATTTTGGCACCACATGAAAAAACGAAAATTTGTTAGTCGCTCTTTGGATATTTTTGCGCGTAGGAATCACCGTTAGAAATACTGCAGTCTTCATATAGGACAACACAAAATGTGTATCTGCAGTCGCACTTCGATTGGTATTGTCTGGTGAACGAAACTTAATTCATCGAAATGCACAAAGTTAAGAAATACACGCTACAAAGCAGTTGTACGAGGAAAATAATCCCGACCGGTTTAATAGATAACAAGAAAATGAACAGAAGCGCAATTACCGGTATCGGGAGACATTTTGTGCCACTCACACAGCTGCGCTCTGACAGAATTTCACACGGTAGTTCCTATGCGCAAAAATATTCGAATCTTTTGAATTCTACAGTTGGTGCAATATTCATAAGCAAGAATAAATCAGAAAATATTTTCTCTCGTGGAAAATACTGCACCTCAACGTGCAACCGCCATTACACTTACTCCAATATTACTTTATACGGATGGGAACACTATAACCAAGTGAAAATGCAGGTCATGCGAGAGAGAATGAAAACTTCTAACTAAGATGGGCCAGTACACTGCCTGACATCTAAATATTTGGCTTTATTTGCGTTGAGTCAATTGCCCACAATTTACCTCCGCAAACAGTATACGTACACTTAATGTTTATTCCATATATTCGAATCGTAGTCTTATAATAAATAAGCGAAGACATCTCATTTTAAATACGCCAAATTGATCATTTTTCGATTCACCTAATTTTGAATCCGCTGTAAAAATCAAATCGAATAATTTATGAAAATTTTTTCACCAATCACAAATCGAATATTTTGGACAAAGTTTACTATTATCAGCACAAGCTTACCTCCACAATCAGTGTAATTATACTTGAATTTTATTCCATCGTAATGCCAGCTTACACTCCCAATGTTGAGTACTATACTTGGCGGCCATTTATTGCCTTGCAATATTGTGCATTTGGAATCGAAATCTCGACTGCATATATGATGTGACTGAGTCGCAACGTAGATAAAGCATGGATCAGGTTCGTCTGATTGAGTGTGAGGTCTGCAGTAGAAGGTGCCTAAAAGTTACCAATTTTGTTAAATAAGAATATAAGATGTAACATACTATAGTGAATAAGATATTTAATTATTTTTCCCCTTTTTTAATTGTTATGACAAAGAGAATTTTGCGCGTTGCGAAGTTGTCAAAGGTTGCAATACAAAATATAGGGTAACGGCATGAAGCAAAGTTGCGGTGGAGAGTTTCTACTCGATGCAGTACCATAGCGCTTCAGTCCTGGTAGAAAAAGTTCATGTTTTTGATTATTTGTATCTCTTTGCATACTTCTTCGTTGTTAAATAATTTATTTAAGTTGCTTCTTTCAGAACGCATTTCATGTGAAAATTTTGTATCAGAATGAACAAAGCACTCACCATCAGGTAATAATAAATAGCCGCCATCTCCACACCTGTCTGCATTATGCTTCACATAAAAATAAGCGATATCAAGTCGAAACATAGCGTTTATGTAACTTGGTTGGCTGAAAACCCATCTGCATACGTCATCCTCATTGTGCTTTCCTCTAGTTTCAATTATGCCAGATAAATTATCCAATGTTGTTACAGACGTTCCACCAAATAGTGAGCAGGTTCTGGTTGTGTTGTTGGATGCAGAAGTGAGAACCAGAAAACCTTATAATATGCAAGACGGAATAGATTATATTTTAAATTTCATTATAATGGGCAAATTTTCGCCCGCCTGAGGCGTGAAGTCGCTTTTTGCATTAATTTAATTGTGTCCAAAATAACAATTTTTTGTCCAGTAAAACTTTGCGCGCCCTCGTGGTGCTATACCCTCGGAAAAAAATAAGCGAATTTTTGCTTAATTTATTGATGACCTCTTCTCCTCACAATTAAGACCCTCCGCAATCACTGTCGAGATACATAGGCGGTAATTGACGAGGCTGTGCAGATGGGCAAGTGTTCAAAATAAGCGGAAAACATACCCATCCAATCGGATAGAGAAGCCACGACTAAAAAACGAATTTAAAGACTATGTTTTTATCAATCCAATGCTTATTACTAACCGATACACACGCATATTTGTTCAAGTATGGAGCAACAATGAATTGTAACGACGAGAGGCAGTCATGCGTGGCACATGCTTGACAAAATAAAATTGTGATCGATGACCGCTCAAATCGCAAAGAATTAAAGTTTCTAAATTCACCTGTTAGAATAACTGCAGTGATCAACTGTCGCATATCCATTCTCTACCACTGTGTAGTCTCAGTCGTCCTGAATACGAATAACAATAAACTTTCAATCGTTCGTTCAGTTCTATTCCTATCAACTTCCGCTGAAGTGCGCGTGATATCATCGTATGATTCACAGTTATGAAACACGTTTGGTAGATTTCCAATAACGAATATATAAAGTAGCGTTGCAGATGAAGAATAGCAATGATACATTCTGTTTTTATTTCTCTGTTAACTTTGGTAGGTCTTAAGTAACTCATGTGTACAGCTACAGCTAAAACAACAACAAAAATCAGTATTGTAATTTGGCTTTCTCCGACAACAAATCAAATAATGCATGTAAGGATTTGCCACTCTTACGATGTATTTAACTTGATTGATAAAAATTTAGCACAAACATCATTGTCTATCATGGAAGGCCATCATCATCCTTTTAGTAATTGTTTTTTATTTGGTCATTTATTACCTTTTATTTCTATTTTACTCGTCTTTTGTTTTACTTCGAGAAGTTTTTCATTGGTTGTTTTTACGTTATTTTTTTCTCGTGTACAGTTTCCTCTTGACTCTATTTTTTTCGCTTGTGTTTCAACTTTAATTATAGTGTGAGTGGATCCGTGTTTGGAGCCCCTTCATTTTATTTGTTTTGATGGAGAGGGGGATCCGGTATGATGCGTGTGGCCGAATTTAATAATATATAATTTTTTTAGGTGAGCAAACACATGTTACTCTCTTTTAATGTTTTTTTGAAACTTATTTCCTGGCACGTTTCTAAAATTTATTTTTTAGGCTTTGTTTGCTTTCCTGATTACTCTGTAATGTAATATCTTTATTTGTATCGCCTTTTGTATCGAAATAAACTACGCGAAATGTGCACTGTACGGCAATACTCTTGCGCGCAATTATCCCCGTGGGATTCGACCTACCTTGTACCCAACACGAAGAGTTATCTTGTCGCTTTACTAGATGAGCGATTTACTGATCGATATTACTATATACTGAAAAAGGATCGTTTTACAATAGTCTAGTAAACAAAAGATGAAATACTCTAAATGTCTGGGGTAACAAAGAATCATAAAAGGCTAAAGATAAATGTCTAATTCTATCAGCGTTGAAAGATAACCTGATAAGCTGCAGGAAACATGCAACTCTTCTTATCATTCATTGTCTGTGATATGCTGTTGATATGAAATGATTCTAAAAAAGCTTATAAGTCTATCTTTCAACGCTGATAAGATTAAACATTTATCTTTAGTCTTTTACGTTTCTTTTTACCCCAGAAATTTAGAGTATTTCATCTTTTGTTTACTAGACTATTGTAAAACGATCCTTTTCAGTATATAGTAATATCGATCAGTAAATCGCTCATCTAGTAAAGCGACAAGATAACTCTTCGTGTTGGGTACAAGGTAGGTCGAATCCCACGGGGATAATTGCGCGCAAGAGTATTGCCGTACAGTGCACATTTCGCGTAGTTTATTTCGATACAAAAGGCGATACAAATAAAGATATTACATTACAGAGTAATCAGGAAAGCAAACAAAGCCTAAAAAATAAATTTTAGAAACGTGCCAGGAAATAAGTTTCAAAAAAACATTTTAAACACCTATTTTAAAACGATCCTCTTTCAGTATATAGTAATATCGATGACTTAACATTTCCATTGCCCTGATGAAGGACGTCTGGTTGAGCAATCCGGTTGAGACCGGATCCGGTTGAGCAACCAGAACCACTATGAATATCTCTGGTGGCAGTCAATCAATCGTTAGGTTAGGATAGGATTTCATAAAGCCGAGAATGTAATACCTTTGCTCCATGCATGTAGGACAGGATTTCAATCTTATCCCGCGGGAGAGGAAAGCCGAGAGTAGTAATACCTTTGTTTCGCGTATGTTCCATCATTGTGTAACATGTGGGAAGTCGTTTAGCCGAAAAGCATATCTGAAAAGACATAAGCGAACTCATACAGGTGATAAACCACATCATTGTAAAACCTGTGAGAAGTCATTTGGCCGT
>OZ023143.1:23491638-23586702 GCA_963675895.2 Styela plicata | reverse complement strand
TGAATATGTCGGCCTTTGTGAATCGTGAGAATGTGGAAAATCCTCGAAAGATATTACCTTGTTTGCTCTGTGATGAAAACTTCAAATCTGGATCTGATTGGAAAGAACATATGTTGGAACATATATATGGAGAAGAATATTGTAGCGCTTACCATCGGCATGGTACAGCGGATGCGCAAGATGTGAACAAAATATCTGGCGATTGTGAATTTCCTGAAAATTATTCTGTAAATGCGACAATCAGTAAATTATGTTCTCGTAAAGAAGACTTACCAGGTCACAGACAGACGCACATGAGTGATAAAAGTTTTCATTGTGAAACATGCGAGAAGTCATTTTCTAAAAAAAATGCTTTACGAATGCACATGCGAATACACACTGGTGAAAAACGCCATCATTGTGTAACATGTGGGAAGTCGTTTACCCGAAAAGTATATCTGGTAGGACATAAGCGAACTCATACAGGTGAAAAACCACATCATTGTAAAACCTCTGGGAAGTCATTTATCCGAAAATTAGATCTGAAAAGACATATTCGAACTCACACAGGTGAAAAGCCACATCGTTGTGAAACATGTGGAAAGTCATTTAGTCGGAAAGGACATCTCCAAACACACATGGGAATTCACACAGATGCAAAGCCTTATTCTTGTGAAATATGCGAGAAATCGTTTCGTCAAAAAGGAAATTTGAAAACACACATGCGGAGACACACAGTCGAAAAACCCCATCAGTGGAAATTTTGTGAAAAGTCATTCGATAAAAAAGCACGTCCGAACTCACAAAGACGAAAAACGTTATCATTGTGAAACAAGTCATTTCGTCGAAATCAACATCATGAAAGATGCATGCGAATTCACACAGGTGAAAAGTCTCATCATTGTGAAATATGTTGTAAATCGTTTAGTCAAAAAGTACACGTGCGAACACACACCATCCCAATAAAACATGTGGGAAGTCATTCAGTCAAAAAGAAACGTTGAAAACTCACATGCTAACTCACGAAAAAACGTACCATTGTGAATAAAATGAAATAGAATACACACCAATAAAAAGCATGCATAATTGAGTAACATACTGAGAGTCGTTCAATCTAATAATAAATTTGCTTCTTCAAAACCGGCGCGTTCTTTATGGATGCCACGGGAAAGTGAAGATCACTAGACAAGATGTTAAAGTTTTACACACATACACAAAGTCTTCAAAATAATTGTCCGAGCTGGTCCGACTTTAGTTTTAGTTTTGTCTACTAATGTTATATCGACTATTGCAAGATTAACTGTGTCAATAATACTGAATCAGTGTTTAAATACGTGTTGACCAAATTTGTTTTATATTTTATTGTTATATCTTGTCACATGCCTCCAGAATTTGTTGTTATGGAATGTAAGCAATAAATCTTCTTTAAGTGAAGCAAGCCTGTTTACTTCACTCGCTATGATGATGACCACTATGCAACATAGTTTCAGTATCTAAAGATTGAGTGATTGCCACCAGGGAAATTCATAGTGAATCTAATTGCTCAACCGGTGATGTGCAAACGATATTTTATATTTTTGCCAACGTTTCGAATGTCTATACAGACGTTCTTCACAAGGGCAATGGAATGGTTATGGTTAAGTCATCAACAATACTATATACTGTAAAGGCGGACGTTCTAAAATAAGCTAGTAAATAAAAGATAAAATATTCTAAATTCTGAGTAAAAAGAGACATAAAAGGCTAAAGATAAATGTCTAACCCTATCTACGTTGAAAGATAGTCTGATAAGCTGCCGGAAACATGCAAGTCTTCTAATCATTCATTGTCTGTGATATGCTGTTGATGTGATATGATTCTAAAAATAGACTTTTCTTGTAATGATCTTCTCTCTCTAACATAGTAGCTTCTTCCCAATCTATTCTGTGGTCATTGCAGTATGCATGCTTGGATAATGCAGACTTATCATAATCACATTTTCCTACATCTCGCTGGTGTTCTTGACACCTTGTGGCAAAACTTCTCTTTGTTTCTCATAGGTATACATAGGAACTTAACCATTCCATTGCCCTGATGAAGAACGTCTGTATAGACATTCGAAACGTTGGCAAAATATAAAATATCGTTTGCACATCACCGGTTGAGCAATTAGATTCACTATAATAGTTTCAGTATATCGTGATATATGAGGCCCCTTGACAGAATAAGAAAATATCTTACCATGATCGAGATGCCAATTTTATAGTTCAAATTTTGATTGAATTGGGATGCATGTCGAATCAGAGCGAATTGAATACACATTTGTGTGATTCGTTCAGACATATATCGAGATTTTATCAAGTATGAGGTATATAGACCCTGTATTTGCGGCGTGATCCATCATTAGATCATGCTTAACAATACATGTGTTCAAAACATTTCTGGATGATTCGAGCAAATTTCATTCGGTGTATTGCATCTATATGCAGAGAAAATTTTCGAAATTTAATGGAAAAATTGCCAAATAAATCAAACATTGCTATAAGTTTTTATGTTGAATCAGATTTAACACCAGTATCTCGCATTGTTAATTCTGACAACCGCTGTGTTGTTGTGACGTTTTCACCGCACTTTTTACGTATTGTCGATTGTTTAATAAACGTCAGTCAGGGCTGGACCTCGAAGATCGTGTTTGCGCTTTTCGTTGTCTGATTGGGAATGGGGAGTCTTGGATATTCACTGGCGCGGTGACAGAGGCGGGATCGAATTCATTATCATCGTGGACTGAATTTCTACCATGCGGATCAAGGTGAAGATGCATTGGATGGCAACATGTTAATTGGCGTTTTTTGAGAGCCAAGACGGTCAAGCAGCCTACAAATGGACTCTTTTGCAATGCGAACAAATCGCATTACATCAACCCTTCTAAGTATATGTTTGTCATACGCAAGTTGATCAGTACTGTTGTGCGCCAGTTTTTATATTCCTGTATGATTTCGTAATTCTGGTTGTTAACCAATTGAGCTACAGAATCGAAGCCCATTTCCATCTCGTCTACTAATGTCATGATTACAAATTTACCTGTGCCAATTTCAAGTCAGAATACTGAAATTAGCGTTCAATTTTGTTTTCAGCTAATTTCATTTGGTTTTTGTTTTGGTATTATATCCTGTTATACGCTTTCAAAATTAGTTGGTATATAATTTAAGCAATAAATCTTCACAAAAAATGATGCTTGTTCACTTTACTGAATATGAAAATGACTTGGCAGCGGCAAACACAATAAAAATATGGAGTTAATATCATAGAAATTATCTTTTTATATTAAGTGGACCCCGGTTGCGCCACTGATCCATCTATAAATCAAGTTCGCACGCATATTATATGAAAAATTGACAATTCATTAAACATTGGAATAGGAAACCAGGATATTTCGTTACGTCCCAGGCTCCTAACACGTCCAACATTGACTTTTATCAGAATCTCTAACCTTTTGAGGTTCGGTGCGTAAATAAAGAATTAAAGATACTATTCATGGGTTTTAATGTTTATTACTCCGTTCAAATATATTTATTCAAATATAAATAAAGAAAAACGCTTACAACAACGAGTAAGGTGTTGATTATTATGTGTTCAAAGAGGTATAAAACGTATAGAGAGACGTATATATATTCATTTGGGACAAGTGTCTTAATCATTTTCTCGTGATAATATCACCGTGATTTGCGATTATAAAACCTTCTGCAGAATTGCAGCATAAAATGAGCCTTTTCATAACATTCCCTTATTGCTACCATGATAATTGCAATAATAATGGAGTTCGCTACAATGTTTACAAACTATGTGAGAAAACAACGACAAAAATATCTGAAACTACAGGAGATTTTCCTGGGTATTAATATCAAAACAGAGCATCAAATTGAAGATCAACACAAGCGATGATAAACTTAAATAGCCAAATATCTCCTAGGTCAAGTTGTCAGAATGAATCATAAAATATATACAAAGCCAATTTGAAAGAACTTGGTAGTATTTACAAACTAAGCTGCTATAAAATAGATCATTTGCAAGAAGTCAGTAAGGATTACTGTGTCACTACATGTGATCTGTACATCAAGCGTATACAGGTGCTTCCGGCCTTGCTTAGAGTGAATTTCAATAAAAAATATGCATGTGATACACGCGGAGAGAAACCTAATTTTATTAACATTTAAAAATTCCGTTGTGAATAGTATCGATGGTGTATTGCTTGCTAAGTACAGCATGTTTTGGATATTCATGATTAGGGATGCCAATTTGGAATATTTTTTGCGAATTGAATCTTTTCGAATATGTATTGAGAAATTTTTTCCCAACTGTATGATGCTATATTAGGTTACAAAACCCAAAAAACACGTTCGTTGTTCTAATTCAGGCAACACTGAACAAGAACGAATTTTATCGCTAAAAGTCACTAAATAGCCGAAGAATTTCAAAATGTTTGTTTTCAAAGTCTGACAACGACAGAACTTCAAATACGCGAGGCAACAGTATACTCTTCGAAAAACAACCATATGTCTTGAAATCCTCAGAATCGATTCGTATTAACAATGATTCGATTCGAAATTCTAAAACTTACTTACATCCCTATTCACATCGCAAAAGTACATTTTAGGTACAATTCCATTAAAGAATGGCGCTAACTAAAACTTCCCCTTCGCCGATCTAGTCGATTACTGTGGCAGTTTCCCAGAGCGAATTGAAATCATGAAAAAAATGGGTAGAATTATCTACTACAAATTTTCAATATTCCGTTATTACAACTATTATTGGTTCTAGTCCATGACAGTGGCAATTTCCCCCAAGTGTTTCCTGACACTGAAAGTAACGATAAAATTATTTACAAAGGTTTTTTCGAAGCGTTGTGATTGCGTTTAAACGTCATATTCACTTGTATTCATCGGGTTCATGTACGGGCTTTCGTTTTTATTTCATGGAGTCTACGTTCCTTTATCTCTTCATAATTATGTGGGATTTCATATCCTTCTCCGCGCAATGATGTTTCGTTGAAGTCGACTGTTGGACTGGCTGATGATGATGATGATGGCAAGGACGATTGGTTCGTAGCTTGAAGCACTTTATTGTGATCGATGGCAATAGGTTCGTATGCGCTTTCACTGAATCTGTGTTCCGTTTGAGAAGTAACCGTTGTGTCATGTTAAGACTTGCTCCTGAAATACCAATAAGGGATGGTTGGGTTGCGTGAAGTTTAGTGCAATAAATAAATGTCATAAAAAAATTAATGTTTGAAGCGCAGGAAGAAAGAAGTAGAATGGAGAGCCTATATTTCTTTCAATCTATATCATGTTGTACAAGGTTATTTTACTTTTTTGTTTTGTTTTTCAATGCTCAATGAGTCTGCATAATTCATTCGAAATGCGGATTATATCCAAGGAAAAAACTTACGAAATTTAAGTAATGACAAGCCAAATTGAAATTAAATATAAATATATCCGGAGTGTCCTCACGGGAAATTCATGCCGTAAGATATGAACCGGCGTTATCCACACCTTAGCAGCACGAACCACCAGTAGCCCACTCTCGGCAGATTCAATGGAAGTGGTGAATTGTTTTACTTTCGACCGGGGCAGATACTACCAATGGAACTCTAATTTGTATCTTTTTAGTCCTGTGAGTGCAATTTGCACTACGTTTATGTAAACCTCTCTGCCACCAAGTGATCGTTGAGGTAATTCTCAGGCGCCACTTTCAAATCTGCGCAGAGTAAATTTCAATGAAAAACAAATTCAATAAGATTTGCTCTGATTGGGACTTTATACCTTTCCATCCTTTTCCCGATGTAAATTCCAGCACCGAAGGTTACTCCTGCCAGTATGAAAGCTCCAATCGTCATCAATATCAATGGTAATGTCTGCGTGGAAGCCTGGGGTGTAGCTGTGCATAAGAATGGATATGAATGATTTTTGAATTTTATTCGACAATTCCATTTAATAGATATATTGGTTTATGATTCTACTGTCCAATCTTCAGATATTTTTGCGCGTAGGAACTACCGTTATGAATACTGCAGTCTTCATGTAGGATAGGACAACACAAAATGTGTGTCTACAGTCGCACTTAGATTGGTATTGTCTGGTGAACGAAACTTAATTCATCGAAATGCACAAAGTTAAAAAAATACACGGTACAAAGCAGTTGTACGAGGAAAATGATCCCCTTCAGTTTAATAGATAAACGCAATTACCGGTACCGGTAGACATTCTGTGCCACTCAAACAGCTTTGTTCTGGTAGAATTTCTGACGGTAGTTCCTATGCGCAAAATATTTAATCCTTTGAATTCTCTTCTACAGTTGTCGCAAAATTCATAAAGCAAGAATAAATCAGAAAATATTTTCTTTTGTGGAAATACTGCACCTTAACGTGCAATCGCCATTACACCTTACTCCAATATTACTTTATACGGATGGGAACACTATAACCAAGTGAAAATGCAGGTCTTGCGAGAGAGAATGAAAACTTCTAACTAAGATGGGCCAGTACACGGCCTGACATCTACATATTTCGTTTTTCGCGTGGAGCCAATTGCCCACCATTTACCTCCGCAAACAGTATACGTATACTTGAGGTTTATTCCAGATATTCGAATCGTAGTCTTATAATAAATAAGCGAAGACATCTCATTTTAACGACGCCAAATTGATCATTTTTCGATCCACCTAATTTTGAATCCGCTGTAAAAATCAAATCGAATAATTTATGAAAAATGTTTCACCAATCACAAATCGAATATTTTGGACAAAGTTTACTATTATCAGCACAAGCTTACCTCCACAATCAGTGTAATTATACTTGAATTTTATTTCATCGTAATGCCAGCTTTCACTCCCAATGTTGAGTACTATACTTGGCGGCCATTTATTGCCTCGCAATATTGTGCATTTGGAATCGAAATCTCGACTGCATATATGATGTGACTGAGTCGTAACGTAGATAAAGCATGGATCAGGTTCGTCTGATTGAGTGTGAGGTCTGCAGTAGAAGGTGCCTAAAAGTTACCAATTTTGTTGATTAGGAATATAAGATGTATCGTACCATAGGGAATAGGATATTTAATTCTTTTTTCTTTTTTTAATTATTGCGACAAAGAGAATTTTGCGCGTTGTTTTGAACGCTACGAAGTTGTCAAAGGTTGCACTAAAAAATATAGGATAACGGCATGAAGCAAAGTTGCGGTGGAGAGTTTCTACTCGATGCAGTACTATAGCGTTTCAGTCCTGGATAGAAAAAGTTCTGGTTTTTTATTTCGACGAATCTCTTTGCATATCTATTGGTTGTTAATCAATTTCTTTAAATTGCTTTTTTGAGCATGCATTTAATGTGAAAAGAAAATTTTGTATCATAATGAGAAAACACTCACCATCAGGTAATAATAAGTAGCCGTCATCTCCACATCTGTCTGCATTATGCCGCACGAAACAAAGGTGATATCGAGACGAAACATAGCGTTTATGCAACTCGGTTGAATGAAAACCCATCTGCATATGTCATCCCCATTGTACTTTCCCCTCGTTTCAATTGTGCCAAATAAATTATTCAATGCTGTCACAGACTTCTCACCAAATAATGAGCAGGTTCGGGTTGTGTTGACGGCAGCGGAAGTGAGAAAACCTTATAATATACAAGAATGAATAGATTGTATTTTGAAAATTTCATTATAAGAAACAAAATTTTTGCCCGCTTGAGCCGTGAAGTCGGTTTTTGTGTTGAGTTCATTTTTGTCCCAAAATCTCTCCGAAAATAAGTCCAGTAAAACTTGGCGCGCCCTCGTGGTGCAATATCTTTGGAGAGAAATGGGGAATTTTCAGCTTAATTTATTGATGTCTTCTCCTTACAATTAAGACCTTGCGCCGTCACTGTCCAGACACATAGGTAGTAATTGACGCAGCTGCTCTAACCGATACACACGCATATTTGTTCAAATATGGAGCAACAATGAATTGTAACGACGAGACGCGGTCACATGTGGCACATACTTGACAAAATGAAATTGTCATCGATTACAATTTCCATTCAAAAATTTTACCGCTCAAACCGCAAAGAATAAATGTTGCAAAATTCACCTGTAGAATAACTGCAATGATCAACTGTCGCATATCCATTCTCTACCACTGTGTAGTCTGTGATTCCTATCAACTTCCGCTGAAGTGCGCGTGATATTATCGTATGATTCACAGTTATGATACGTTTGGTATATTTCCATTGGCGAATATATAACGTAGCGTTGCAGATGAAGAATAGCAATGATACATTCTGTTTTTATTTCTCTGTTAACTTTGGTAGGTCTTAAGTAACTCATGTGTTCTCCTACAACAACAAAAATATTTTAATTTGGCTGTCTGAGGCAATAAATCAAATAATACATGTAAGGATTTGCATTTTAAATAAGTAAGGATTTGTATTTAATTTGACTGAAGAAATTTAGCACAAACTTCATTGTCTATCATGGAAGGCGATCCTCATCCCTTTAGTAATGTTTTTTTTATTTGGTCATTTATTACCTTTTATTTCTATTTTACTCGGCTTTTGTTTTACTTCGAGAAGTTTTTCATTTTTTTGTTTTTACGTGTTTACATTTTTTTCTTCTCATGTACAGTTTCCTCTTGAATCCATGTTTGGAGCCCCTCTATTTTATTTGTTTTAATGGGGGGGGGGGGATCCCCGTATGATGTGTTTGGCCGAATTTAATAATATATAATTTTTTAGGTGTGCAAACACATGTTACTTTCTTTGAATGTTTTTTTTTTAAACTTAGTGAGAGAAAACACTCACCATCAGGTAATAATAAGTAGCCGTCATCTCCACATCTGTCTGCATTATGCCGCACGAAACAAAGGTGATATCGAGACGAAACATAGCGTTTATGCAACTCGGTTGAATGAAAACCCATCTGCATATGTCATCCCCATTGTACTTTCCCCTCGTTTCAATTGTGCCAAATAAATTATTCAATGTTGTCACAGACTTCTCACCAAATAATGAGCAGGTTCGTGTTGTGTTGACGGCAGCGGAAGTGAGAAAACCTTATAATATACAAGAATGAATAGATTGTATTTTGAAAATTTCATTATAAGAAACAAAATTTTTGCCCGCTTGAGCCGTGAAGTCGGTTTTTGTGTTGAGTTCATTTTTGTCCCAAAATCTCTCCGAAAATAAGTCCAGTAAAACTTGGCGCGCCCTCGTGGTGCAATATCTTTGGAGAGAAATGGGGAATTTTCAGCTTAATTTATTGATGTCTTCTCCTTACAATTAAGACCTTGCGCCCCTCTATTTTATTTGTTTTAATGGGGGGGGGGGATCCCGTATGATGTGTTTGGCCGAATTTAATAATATATAATTTTTTAGGTGAGCAAACACATGTTACTTTCTTTGAATGTTTTTTTTTTGAACTTATTCCCTGGCACGTTTCTAAAATTTATTTGTTTATTTATTTGTTTCCTTTCCTGATTACTCTGTAATGTAATATCATTATTTGTATCACATTTTGTGTCGACAGAGGTGTCGAAATAAACTGCGAAATTTACACTGTACAGCTACAATCTTGCGCGCAATTATCTCCTCGGGATTCGACCTACCGTGTACCCAACATGAAGAGATATCTTGTCGCTTTACTAGACGAGCGATTTACTGATCGACATTACTATGTACTGAAAAGGGATCGTTCTAAAATAAGCTAGTAAACAAAAGATGAAATATTCTAAATTTCTGGGATAAAAAAGAAACGTAAAAGGCTAAAGATAAATGTCTAATCCTATCAGCGTTGAAAGATAGACTGATAAGTTACAGGAAACAAGCTAGTCTTCTTATCATCCATTGTAGCTTCTTCTCAATCTATTCTGTGGTCGTTGCAGCATGCATGAAAAAATGTGATTTTGAGAAGTCAGCATTATTCAAGCATGCATACTGCAACGACCACAGAATAGATTGGGAAGAACCTACAATCTCAGAGAGAGAAGATCATTACAAGAAAAGACTATTTTTATAATCATTTCATATCAACAGCATATCACAGACAATGAATGAAAAAGACTTGCATGTTTCCTACAGCTTATCAGTCTATCTTTCAACGCTTATAGGATTAAACATTTATCTTTAGCCTTTTACGTTTCATTTTTACCCCAGACATTTAGAGTATTTCATCTTTTGTTTTCTAACCTTTTTTAAAACGATCCTTTTTCAGTATATAGTAATATCGATGACTTAACCTTTCCATTGCCCTGATGAAAGACGTCTGGTTGAGCAATCCGGTTGGGACCGGATCCGGTTGAGCAATCAGAATCACTATGAATATCTCTGGTAGCAGTCACTCAATCGTTAGGTTAGGATTTCATAAAGCCGAGAATGTAATACCTTTGTTCCATGCATGTAGGACAGAGTTTCATTTTTATCCTGCGGGAGAGGAAAGCCGAGAATAGTAATACCTTTGTTTCGTGTATGTGGGATAGGGTTTCATTTTTATCCTGCGGCGAGGAAAGCCGAGAATAATAATATCGTACTTCCGTGTATGTAGAATATGGTAGGACTCCGTTTTTTGCCCTGCAGGAGAGGAAAGCAGAGAATACAGCATAACAATATGGGCGACCACGACCTCTCGTGCGGACGCCAGCTTCGAATCCGGGTTGATCGTTTTTGGCTTGACATTTGACGCATCCTGTGCATGGACATGGTTGGTGGAGGAAGCGCTTACGTGAACCACCGTGCACCGGCGAAGCGTCCAGCAGAATTCGCGCATATAATCATTACTCAGTGGGATTGAACTCGGACATTGGTGATGCGTAGTTCGAAGCGCATTCCCGACGCTTTAACGATTGAGCTAAACGTGCACCCGGTATATTCCGTGCTACGAAATTGCTAATTCTCAATTTCCCCGTATGAATGAATACACTATACATTGTTGGATTTTGGATACACAGACTCGATTTAGAAGCTAAATATGTCTAAGTGGTACCTGATATAATCTAGAAAGTCGCATGAAATTACTATTATTAGTGAAGGTATTGAAATTAAAATAGGGTATTTTTGGAGATAAGGTTGTCAGAGGTAAACTGTCTATATTTGGCGTATTCATATCACAAAAGTTCCGACTGTTGGACTGGTTGATGATGGCAAAGAAGGCTTGGAGATTTAGTTGGTATGCGCTTTCGCTGATTTTGTGTTCCTGAAATACCAATAAAAGATGATTGGATTGCGTGAACTTTAGTGCAATAAACCGAAATGTCACAAACAACTTATGCTCTCTTCACGGCTTCTTCCACCAAACATGGTCATGCACAGGAGAAAAACCCTTTTCCCCCAATTTGGAGCTGTTGACTGCATGAGAGTTCGCTGTTCGTCACATGGTTAAACCGTCTTCTCGGATTTCCTCTCCCACAGAAGGGTATGATATCCTAACCCTAATTAATTTTTCTTTTTTTATTCTATCAAAGTGAAGGATCCGGTTATGAAAGGATCAGCGCTGTTCTATATTTAATTGTTAGGGTGAGAAAACACACGTAACTCTGGTGTCTTTTATCATTTTTTGTGTCAAAATTCAAATGAGCTAGATTTTGAACATAAATTAGGATTTGTTTATTTTTTTCTTGGTCTATTTTTCGGGCACAATACGCAGAAGGAAGTAACTATCCAATAAATGGGCGGGAACTTTTATCTAGTAATATATACTTTTGCTATGGTATACCTGTTGTATTTGTGGTCGAACTGGCTTGTTTACGTATTTTGTACTTACTTTTTCTAATCGCAATTTCTTTCATTCATTTGTGTACAATGTGTTTGTTTTGCTGACATTGATATTATATTGAAACCGTATTCGTTGTTTAATGGAAACATTTCATATCAGATTTAGTTACTCTAAAAAATCACTCGAGTGGATATAAATAGAATATAGCAAATAATTGTAGCAGTTGAATATGTCGGCCTCTGTGAATCGTAAGAATGAGGAAAATCCGGGAAAGATATTACCTTGTTTGCTCTGTGATGAAAACTTCACATCTGGATCTGATTTGAAAGAACATATGTTGGAACATATATAGGGAAAAGAATATTGTAGCGTTTACCATCGGCATGGTACAGCGGATGCGCAAGATGTGAACAAAATATCTGGCGATTGTGAATTTCCTGAAAATTATTCTGTAAATGCGACAATCAGTAAATTATGTTCTCGTGAAGAAGACTTGCCAGGTAACAGACAGACGCACATGAGTGATAAAAGTTTTCATTGTGAAACATGCGAGAAGTCATTTTCTAAAAAAAATGCTTTACGAATGCACATGCGAATACACACTGGTGAAAAACCCCATCATTGTGTAACATGTGGGAAGTCGTTTACCCGAAAAGTATATCTGGTAGGACATAAGCGAACTCATACAGGTGAAAAATCACATCATTGTAAAACCTGTGGGAAGTCATTCATCCGAAAATTAGATCTGAAAAGACATATTCGAACTCACACAGGTGAAAAGCCACATCGTTGTGAAACATGTGGAAAGTCATTTAGTCGGAAAGGACATCTCCAAACACACATGGGAATTCACACAGATGCAAAGCCTTATTCTTGTGAAATATGCGAGAAATCGTTTCGTCAGAAAGGAAATTTGAAAACACACATGCGGAGACACACAGTCGAAAAACCCCATCAGTGGGAATTTTGTGAAAAGTCATTCGATGGAAAATCACGTTCGAACTCATAAAGGCGAAAAACGTTATCATTGTGAAACAAGTCATTTCGTCGAAATCAACGTTGAAAAGACACATGCGAATTTACACAGGTAAAAAGCATCATCATTGTGAAATGTGTTGTAAATCGTTTAGTCAAAAAGTACACGTGCGAACACACGCCATCCCAATAAAACATGTGGGAAGTCATTCAGTCAAAAAGGAACGTTGAAAACTCACATGCGAACACGAACAAACGTACAATTGGTAAAAAAAAAAGGGAATTTGAGAATACACATGCAAATACACACCAATGCAAACTCGCATAATTGAGTAACATATGGAAAGTAGTCTAATAATAAATTTGAAAAGTAACTTGAGAACTGACACAAATCCTAACCTTGTGTAACGCGCGAGAAGCTATTTGATAAATGGGAGATTATCACGTGGACAACTCTAATATACTGTGCGGAAGCTAGTTAATGATTAACCAGATGGTTTAAAGATTGACAGCATTTTTTATATTCGTCATCAAGTCTATCTGATATGTAGAGTTTATAGGCTGGGTTTACGTGGTACTAACTACTTATGCTTCTTCAAAACCGGCGTGTTTCTTATGGATGCCATGGGAAAGTGAAGAACAATAAACAAGATGTTAAAGTTTTACACACATACACAAAGTCTTCAATATAATTGTCCGAGTTGATCTGACTTAGTTTTGACAAAACAGTTAAGAGATAAAGTTGCGTGTAATTGTATAGAGACTATTGACTTCTACTAATGTTATACCGACTATTGCAATATTAACTGTGTCAAGAGTGCTGAATCTGGTGTTTACATATTTGTTGAGCTAATGTGTTTATGTTTTAGTGCTATATCTTGCCATACACATTCAAAATTAATTACAGTAAATCTTATTGTAAAATTACTATTGTGATGACCTCCGTGTAACAGAATTTCAGATTATTGCGGTGTATGAGGTCTGTTGATAGGATGAGAAAATATCTTACCTTGATCAGAGATGCCATTTTTATAGTTTAAAATTTGTTTGAAGTGAGATACATGTCTAATTTGTGTTATTCGTTCATAGATCTATCGAGATTTTGTCAAGTATGAGGTACATGCACCGTTCATTTGCAGTGTGATCCATCATCAGATCATGCTTAACAATACATATGTACAAAATATTCCTAGATCATTTGAGCAAATTTCATTCGGTGTATTGCATCTATATACAGAATAAATTTTCGAAGTTTAACAGAAAAATTGCCAAATACATTAAACATTTTTATCAGTTTTTATGTTGAATCAGATTTAACGCCAGTATTTCGCATTGTAAATCATGGCAACGTTTTTAGTATTGTGACGGTTTTCATCGCACTTTGCACATGTTGTCGATTGTTTAATAAAATTTAGTCTGGGCTGGATCTCGAAGATCGTGTTTGTGCTCTTTTTTCGTCTGATGGGGAATGGGGAGTGAGTGACAGCGGTGGATCGAATTCACTGACATCGTGGACTGCTAATCGACATTTTTGAGTGTCAAGACGGTCAAGCAGCCTACAAATGAACTCTTCCGCAACGCGAAGGTATCCCATTACATCAACGCTGCTAAGTATATGCCTGTCATCCATTCGTTCATCATGGTGTGTTGTGCACCAGTTATGATATCGTAACTAGTAACTAGATAAAATTTTCCGTTCATATTTCTTGGATATCTCAAACTTCCTTCTTCGTATTGATCCAGAAATAGACAAAAAATTAAACAAATCCCAATTTATGATCAAAATCTAGCTTATTTGGATATTGAAATGAAGAATTAATGAAAGACAAAAGAGTTTCATGTGTTTGCTCACCCTAACAATCGAATTTAGAACAATGATACGGTCTTTCGCCGCTATGATTTAACATGTGATCTTTTCGATGAAATGCCTTCCCACATATTTAACAATAATATGGTTATTTAACCTGTGTGAGTTAGCAAGTTTCTTTCCAGATTTTGTTTTCGACTCTTCACATGTTTAACAATGATAACATTTTTCGCCTGTGTGAGTTCGAACATGCTTTTTCAATTTTCCTTTTTTTTTATCGAATGACTTTTCACAAAATTCTCACTGATGAGGTCTTTGACTGTGTGTCTCCGCCTGTGTGCTTCCAAATTCCTTTTTTGACGAAATGATTTCTCGCATATTTCACAACAATAAGGCTTCTCATCTGTGTGAATTCCCATGTGTCTTTGGAGGTGTTCTTTACGACTAAATGACTTTCCACATGTTTCACAATGATATGGCTTTTCATCTGTGTGAGTTCGCATATGTCTTTTCAGATATAGTTTTTGGCCAAATGACTTCCCACAGGTTCCACAATGATGTGGTTTTTCACTTGTATGCGTTCGCATATGTCTTTTGAGATAAACTCTTCGACCAAACGACTTCCCACATGTTACACAATGATGGGTTTTTTCACCAGTGTGTGTTTGCATGTGCATTCGTAAAGCTAATTTTGTAGAAAATGACCTCTCACATGTTTCACAATGATGTGACTTTTCACCTGTGTGAGTTCCCATATGTCTTTTCAGGTATATTTTTTGGCCAAATGACTTCCCACAGGTTTCACAATGATGTAGTTTTTCACTTGTATGCGTTCGCATATGTCTTTTCAGATATAATTTTCGGCCAACATGTTACACAAGGATGGGGTTTTTCACCAGTGTGTGTTCGCATGTGCATTCGTAAAACTAATTTTGTAGAAAATGACTTCTCACATGTTTCACAATGATGTGGCTTTTCACCCGTGTGAGTTAGCATATGTCTTTTCAGATATATTTTTTGGCCAAATGACTTCCCACAGGTGTCACAATGATGTAGGTTTTCATTTGTATGCGTTCGCATATGCCTTTTCAGATATACTTCTCGGCTAAATGACTTCCCACATGTTACACAATGATGAGGTTTTTCACCAGTATGTGTTCGCATGTGAATTCGTAAAGCTAATTTTCTAGAAAATGACTTCTCACATGTTTCACAATGAAAACTTCTATCACTCATGTGCGTCTGCCTATGACCTGGTAATACTTCTTTACGAGAATATAATTTACTGATTCTGGCATTTGAAGAACAATTTTTAATGAATCCAAAATGACCTGATATTTTGTTCACATCTTGCGCATCTGCTGTATCACGCCGATCGTAAGCGCTGGAATATTCTTCTCCATATATATGTTCCAACATATGTTCTTTCAAATCAGATCCAGATGTGAAGTTTTCATCACAGAGCACACAAGGAAATATCGTTTCTGGATTTTCCTCATTCTTACGTTTCACAAAGGCCGGCATCATCAACTGCTACAAGTATTTGCTATATTCTATTTATAGAAAACCTGATATGAAATGTTTCCATGAAAAACGAATACGGTTCCAATATGAAATCAATTTCAGCAAAACAAACACAATTAAATAAAAGAAATTGGGACTAGAAAAACTAAGTTTAAAATACGTAAACAAACAGGTATACAACAGTAAAAAGTATATATTACTAGATAATAGCATCCTTTCATATTTCTTGGATAGTTATCTCAAACTTCTTATTTGTATTGATCCAAAAAAAAGACCAAGAAATTAAACAAATCCTAATTTATGGTAAAAATCTAGCTTATTTGAATATTGACACAAAGAATCATAAAGGACAAAAGAGTTACATGTGTTTGCTCACCCTAACAACCGATTTAGAACAATGCAGATTATTGTATAAACGGATCCTACATTTTAAAAGCCAATGACGGATAGGATTTCATTTTATACTAGGGGAGAGGTCGTGGTCCACTATAAGGTTGAGCCGTACGTCCACCTTTCTCTTCCTCGTAGGATAGAACCACGAACTCCCATGCAGACACCAAGTTCTGAACTTGTCAGCTAAATGATTCTCCACCTCTCAAAATGACAAGGTTTTCTCTTCTTGTGAATTTACACGTGTATGCGAGCCAACGGTGGTGTTTCTACCATTGTGGATTCGTATGTTTTTTAAAACTCTTTCTTAACCCACGACTTCCCATACACTTTACAATGATGAAATTTCATGACTGGGTGATTTCGCATGTGTGAGTTCAAACTTCCTTTCCGACCTAATGCCATCCCACATTTTAAACAATGATACGGTTCTTCACCGCTATGAGTTAGCATGTGTTCTTTTCGACGAAATGCCTTTCCACATATTTAACAATAATATGGTTTTTCACCTTTAGTTAGCAGGTGCCTTTTGAGAGGCTCTTTTCGATGAAATGACTTCCCACATGTTCCACAATGATGGGGTTTTTCACCAGTATGGGATTGTATGTGTCTTTTCACACTTTGTCATGAACTAAACAACATACCACATGTTTCACAGTTATGGGGTTTTCTCAACAGTGTGTACTGTGTATTCGCATGTGTGAAATTAATGTTTCTTTTTGGACGAATAATTTCCCAGATGTTTCACAATGAAAACGTTTTTTACTTTTATGAGTTCGCATGCCAAACAACTTACACAATGATGACGTTTTTCATCACGAACACTTTCAACATAATATCGATGTCAGCAAAACAAAACATTGTACACAAATGAATGAATTTTGACAAAAATAAACTAAACACAAAAAGCGACTTCACGCCTCGCTCGGGCGAAAATTTATTTATCAATTTATTATAATGAAATTTTCAAAATACAATCTATTCATCCTTCGGATATTTTTGCGCGTAGCAATTACCGTTAGAAATACTGCAGTCTTCATATAGGATAGGACAACACTGTGCCACTCACACAGCTTTGTTCTGGCAGAATTTCTGACGGTAGTTCCTATGCGCAAAATATTTAATCTTTTGAATTCTCTTCTACAGTTGTCGCTAAATTCATAAAGCAAGAATAAATCAGAAAATATTTTCTTTTGTGGAAAATACTGCACTTTAACGTGCAATCGCCATTACACCTTACTCCAATATTACTTTATACGGATGGGAACACTATAACCAAGTGAAAATGCAGGTCTTGCGAGAGAGAATGAAAACTTCTAAGAGGGGTCAGTACACGGCCTGTCATCTAAATATTTCGTTTTTCGCGTTGAGCCAATTGCCCACCATTTACCTCCACAAACAGTATACGTATACTTGAAGTTCATTCCATGTATTCTAATCGTAGTCTTATAATAAACACGCAAAGAGATCCCATCTTTAATACATCAAAATTTACTTGTATATTTTCTGAACATTAATAAATTTTCGATTCTGTTTATTTTGAATCCGCTGTAAATCAAATCGAATAGTTTATGAATTTATTCACCAATCACGAATCGAATATTTTGGACAACTTTACTATTATCAACATAAGCTCACCTCCACAATCAGTGTAATTATAATTGAAGTTTATTCCATGGTAATACTTGCTTTCACTCCCAATGTTGAGTACTATACTTGGCGGCCCTTTATTGCCTTGCAATATTGTGCATTTGAAATCGAAATCTCGACTGCATATTTGATGTGACTGAGTCGCAACGTAGATAAAGCATGGATCAGGTTCGTCTGATTGAGTGTGAGGTCTGCAGTAGAAGGTGCCTAAAAGTTACCAATTTTGTTAAATAAGAATATAAGATGTAACATAATATAGTGAATGGGATATTTAATTATTTTTCCCCCTTTTTAATTATTATGACAATGAGAATTTTTCGCGTTGCGAAGTTGTCAAAGGTTGCACTAAAAAATATAGGATAACGGCATGAAGCAAAGTTGCGGTGGAGAGTTTCTACTCGATGCAGTACTATAGCGTTTCAGTCCTGGATAGAAAAAGTTCTGGTTTTTTATTTCGACGAATCTCTTTGCATATCTATTGGTTGTTAATCAATTTCTTTAAATTGCTTTTTTGAGCATGCATTTCATGTGAAAAGAAAATTTTGTATCATAATGAGAAAACACTCACGATCAGGTAATAATAAGTAGCCGTCATCTCCACATCTGTCTGCATTATGCCGCACGAAAAAAAAGGTGATATCGAGACGAAACATAGCGTTTATGTAACTCGGTTGAATGAAAACCCATCTGCATATGTCATCCCCATTGTACTTTCCCCTCGTTTCAATTGTGCCAAATAAATTATTCAATGTTGTCACAGACTTCTCACCAAATAATGAGCAGGTTCGGGTTGCGGTGACGGCAGCGGAAGTAAGAAAACCTTATAATATACAAGAATGAATAGATTGTATTTTGAAAATTTCATTTATAAGAAACAAAATTTTTGCCCGCTTGAGCCGTGAAGTCGGTTTTTGTGTTGAGTTCATTTTTGTCCCAAAATGACCTCTTTCCGAAAATAAGTCCAGTAAAACTTGGCGCGCCCTCGTGGTGCAATATCTTTGGAGAGAAGTGGGGAATTTTCAGCTTAAGTTATTGATGTCCTCTCCTCACAATTAAGACCCTGCGCTGTCACCGTCCAAACACATAGGCAGTAATTGACGCAGCTGCTCTGATGGGCAAGTGTTCAAAATAAGCGGAAAACATACCCATCCAATCGGATAGAGAAGCTACGACTAAAAAACGAATTCAAAGACTATTTTTTTTTTATCCAGTGCTTATTACTAACCGATACATACGCATGTTTGTTCAAATATGGAGCAACAATGATGAATTGTAACGACGAGACGCGGTCACATGTGGCACATACTTGACAAAATAAAATTGTCATCGATTACAATTTCCATCCAAAAATTTTACCGCTCAAACCGCAAAGAATTAATGTTGCAAAATTCACCTGTCAGAATAACTGCAATGATCAACTGTCGCATATTCATTCTCTACCACAGTGTAGTCTACGTCGTCCTGAATATGAATAACAATAAACGTTCAATCGTTCCTTCAGTTCTATTCCTATCAACTTCCGCTGAAGTGCGCGTGATATTATCGTATGATTCACAGTTATGAAACGCGTTTGGTAGATTTCCATTGGCGAATATATAACGTAGCGTTGCAGATGAAAAATAGCAATAATACGTTCTGTTTTTATTTCTCTGTTAACTTTGGTAGGTCTTAAGTAACTCATGTGTACAGCTACAACAACAAAAATATTTTAATTTGGCTGTCTGAGGCAATAAATCAAAAATAAATGTAAGGATTTGCATTTAGATAAGTAAGGATTTGTATTTAATTCGACTGAAGAAATTTAGCACAAACATCGTTGTCTATCATGGAAGGCTATCCTCATCCCTTTAGTAATGTTTTTTTTTTTTTATTTGGGCATTTATTTCCTTTATTTCTATTTTACTCGTCTTTTGTTTTACTTCGAGAAGTTTTTCATTTTTTGTTTTTACGTTTTTACATTTTTTTCTCATGTACAGTTTCCTCTTGGATCCGTGTTTGGAGCCCCTTTATTTTATTTGTTTTAATGGGAGGGGGATCCCGTATGATGTGTTTGGCCGAATTTAATAATATATAATTTTTTAGGTGAGCAAACACATGTTACTTTCTTTGAATGTTTTTTTTTAAACTTATTCCCTGGCACGTTTCTAAAATTAATGTGTTTCCTTTCCTGATTACTCTGTAATGTAATATCATTATTTGTATCACATTTTGTGTCGACAGATTTACACTGTACAGCTACAATCTTGCGCGCAATTATCTCCTCGGGATTCGACCTACCGTGTGCCCAACATGAAGAGATATCTTGTCGCTTTACTAGACGAGCGATTTACTGATCGACATTACCATGTACTGAAAAGGGATCGTTCTAAAATAAGCTAGTAAACAAAAGATGAAATACTCTAGATTTCTGGGGTAACAAAGAAACGTAAAAGGCTAAAGATAAATGTCTAATCCTATCAGCGTTGAAAGATAGACTGATAAGTTGCAGGAAACAAGCTAGTCTTCTTATCATCCATTGTAGCTTCTTAATCTATTCTGTGGTCGTTGCAAGCATGCATGAAAAAATGTGATTTTGAGAAGTCAGCATTATTCAAGCAAGCATAAAGCAAGCATACTGCAATGACCACAGAATATATTGGGAAGAAGCTACAATATCAGAGAGAGAAGATAATTACAGGAAAAGACTATTTTTAAAATCATTTCATATCAACAGCATATCACAGACAATTAATGATAAGAAGACTTGCATGTTTCCTGCAGCTTATCAGTCTATCTTCCAACGCTGATAGTATTAAACATTTATCTTTAGTCTTTTACGTTTCATTTTTACCCCAGACATTTAGAGTATTTCATCTTTTGTTTTCTAACCCATTTTAAAACGATCCTTTTCAGTGTATAGTAATATCGATGACTTAACATTTCCATTGCCCTGATGAAGGACGTCTGGTTGAGCAATCCGGTTGAGACCGGATCCGGTTGAGCAATCAGAATCACTATGAATACCTCTGTTGGCAGTCACTCAATCGTTAGGTTAGGATAGGATTTTATAAAGCCGAGAATGTAATACCTTTGTTCCATGCCTGTAGGACAGGATTTCAATTTTATCCTGCGGGAGAGGAAAGCCGAGAGTAGTAATACCTTTGTTTCGTGTATGTGGGATAGGGTTTCATTTTTATCCTGCGGCGAGAAAAGCCGAGAATAGTAATATCGTTCTTCCGTGTATGTAGGATATGGCAGGACTTCATTTTTGCCCTGCAGGAGAGAAGGCCGAGAATACAGCTTAACAATATGGGCGAACCACGACCTCCCGTGCGGACACCAGCTTCGAATCCGGGGTGATAGTTTTTGGCTTGACATTTTACGCATTCTGTGCATGGACATGGTTGGTGGAGGAAGGTGTAAGCAACGCTTACGTGAACCACCGTGCACCGGCGAGGCGTCCAGCAGAACTCGCGCACATAATCATTACTCAGTGGGATTGAACTCAGGACGTTAGTGATGCGCATTCCCGACGCTTTAACGATTGAGCTAAACGTGCACCCTGTATATTCCGTGCTACGGAATTGCTGATTCTTAATTTCCCCGTATGAATGAATACACTATACATTGTTGGATTTTGGATACACAGACTCGATTTAGGAGCTAAATGTGTTTAAGTGGTACCTGATATAATCTAGAAAGTCGCATGAAATTACTACATACATAAATTTGTACATACTTTTTCTAATCGCAATTTCTTTCATTCATTTGTGTACAATGTGTTTGTTTTGCTGTCATTGATATTATATTGAAACCGTATTCGTTGTTCAATGGAAACATTTCATAGTGAATCTAATTGCTCAACTGGTGATGTGCAAACGGTATTTTATATTTTGCCAACGTTTCGAATGTCTATACAGACGTTCTTCATCAGGGCAATAGAATAGTTAAGTCATCAACAATACTTTATACTAAAAAGGGGACGTTCTAAAATAAGCTAGTAAATAAAAATAAAAAGATGAAATACTCTAAATTCTGAGTAAAAAGAGACATACAGGGCTAAAGATAAGTGTCTAACTTTATCTACGTTGAAAGATAGTCTGATAAGCTGCCGGAAACATGCAAGTCTTCTTATCATTCATAGTCTGTGATATGCTGTTGATGTGATATGATTCTAAAAATAGTCTTTTCTTGTAATGATCTTCTCTCTCTAATATAGTAGCTTCTTCCCAATCTATTCTGTGGTCATTGCAGTATGCATGCTTGGATAACGCAGACTTTTCATAATCACATTTTCCTACATCTCGCTGGTGTTCTTGACACCTTGTGGCAAAACTTCTCTTTGTTTCTCCTATGTATACCTCTTTGCAGTCTTTACATGGGATACAATAAACTACCCCCTTCCTTTTCTTCAAGTCAACTTTGTCCTTTACTTTAGATAGTGTATCACCTAACTTATTAGTGGGCCTGTATGAGACTCTGATGTCTGCTTCCTCAAGTATCCTTCTTACTTTTTCACTGAATCCTTTGACATAGGGAATGGTAGCAAAAACGTTACTAGTCGGTTTTTCCTCTTTCATCTGTTCTGTCTTGACGTAATCGCGTAGGAAACGCTTAGGGTAATCGTTGGCTCTCAAGGTCTTTTTAACTAAATTTATCTCTTTTCTTTGATCCCTTTCATCTGAAACTAACATTTTGGCGCGATTGATGAGGCTGTTGACAACTGATCTCTTGTGGCTGTTGGGGTGGTTTGATTGGAAATTCAAGTACCGGTTAGTGTGAGTAGGTTTCCGGTAAATTGAAGTTTTAAATGATCCGTCTTCCCTCCTAGTAACATTGATATCTAAGAATGCAATAGAACTATTCTCCTCTTTTTCCATGGTGAATTTAATGCTCTTTTCTATTTTGTTGATGTGCTGGAAAAATTCTTGTAAAATGGCCGAATTCGTTATGCAAAAGGTATCGTCGACGAAGCGTTTCCAGTAGCGAGGTGGGTTGACAAATGTGGTTAGGGCTCTTTCTTCCACATCTTCCATGACTAAATTTGCTACTACTACTGACACCGGTGATCCCATGGCTGTTCCGTAAATCTGCTGATAATGTTCCCCCTGAAGATAAAATTTGTTGCGGTCAAACATATCGTTAATCCTTCACATATTTGGTCAACAGTGAGGGAGGTTCGTTTCTTCAAGGTGTTGTCAAGTTCTAACCTTTTCCTGGCAACAGCAATGGCTAGATTTACCGGGACTTTCGTAAATAATGAAACTACATCAAATGAAACGAGCATTTCATCGTCTTTAATGGACATTTCCTGGATATCCTGTGCAAATTCTTTTGAATTGCGAACATGCCTTTCCGTGTTACCGACTAATGGAGATAAAATGCGCGAAATAAATTTAGCTAATTCGTATGTAGGTGATCCGCAAAACGAGACAATAGGCCTAAATGGGGTTCCCTCTTTATGGATTTTAGGCAAACCATAAAGAGCAGGAGGCGTTGCATCCGTGTTTCTAAGGTAATGGGCGGTGGAATTCCCAATTTTATTTTCCTGTCTAAGTTTCCAAACGAATTGAGCTACTTTTCTTTCTGTTGCTGCTGTGGGATTCCGTTCTAATTTTCTGTATGTAGTTTGTCACTGAGAATGTCTTTCATCTTACCATCATATTCCTGTGTGTCTAAGACTACTGTACAGTTTCCTTTGTCAGCCTTCAAAATGGTAATCTCTTTGTTATCCTTCAGTTTCTTTAGAGCAAGTCTTTGATCTTTATTTAAATTTGGTGCAGGTCGAGGTTGATTCCGAAATGTCAAAGCCAGTTTGTTACGTGCCAAATTTGCGTTTTCCTTTGGTAGTCTTGCTAAAGCTGCCTCAGCTTCCGATAAAATTTTCTTGAAAGGTGGTTGTCGTTGTACTACCGCGAAATTCAAGCCAAGTTCTAATACTTCCTTTTGTACTGGCGTTAAAGTTACGTGTGAGAAATTTCTAATCCATCGAGATTTGTCAATACTTCTAACCGACCCTTCTTTTTTCCTGATACTGCTAAGCTTTTCTTCATGAATCTCATTTGTTTTTCGTTTCTCATCTTTCACTTTTGTCTGCATATATACGGCAATTGAATTTATAATTTTTGTAGGCAACGACTTTTTCAATTGATCCTTGATGGTCTCTTTCTTCTTTTCTAATCTTCTTATGATATTGTGCGATTCCCGGATGCGTACTTGTAGGAATTGAAATCCGAACTTCCTTGCTATTTGTCTTCCCTCTGTGGAGTTGACTGGTGATCTGATCTTAAGGCTAACTGGCAAAATCCGTTCACGTAAACACGTGTGATTAAAACTTAAATGACATTGATGCTTTGCTATTCCATGAAACATTTCATATCAGATTTAAATATTCTAAAAACCACTCGAGTGGATATAAATAGAATATAGCAAATAATTGTAGCAGTTGAATATGTCGGCCTTTGTGAATCGTAAGAATGTGGATAATCCTCGAAAGATATTACCTTGTTTGCTCTGTGATGAAAACTTCACATCTGGATCTGATTTGAAAGAACATATGTTGGAACATATATATGGAGAAGAATATTGTAGCGCTTACCATCGGCATGGCACAGCGGATGCGCAAGATGTGAACAAAATATCTGGCGATTGTGAATTTCCTGAAAATTATTCTGTAAATGCGACAATCAGTAAATTATGTTCTCGTAAAGAAGACTTACCAGGTCACAGACAGACGCACATGAGTGATGAGAGTTTTCATTGTGAAACATGCGAGAAGTCATTTTCTAAAAAAAATGCTTTACGAATGCACATGCGAATACACACTGGTGAAAAACCCCATCATTGTGTAACATGTGGGAAGTCGTTTACCCGAAAAGTATATCTGATAGGACATAAGCGAACTCATACAGGTGAAAAACCACATCATTGTAAAACCTGTGGGAAGTCATTTATCCGAAAATTAGATCTGAAAAGACATATTCGAACTCACACAGGTGAAAAGCCACATCGTTGTGAAACATGTGGAAAGTCATTTAGTCGGAAAGGACATCTCCAAACACACATGGGAATTCACACAGATGCAAAGTCTTATTCTTGTGAAATATGCGAGAAATCGTTTCGTCAAAAAGGAAATTTGAAAACACACATGCGGAGACACACAGTCGAAAATCCCCATCAGTGGGAATTTTGTGAAAAGTCATTCGATAAAAAAGCACGTCCGAACTCACAAAGGCGAAAAACGTTACCATTGTGAAACAAGTCATTTCGTCGAAATCAACATCATGAAAGACGCATGCGAATTCACACAGGTGAAAAGTCTCATCATTGTGAAATATGTTGTAAATCGTTTAGTCAAAAAGTACACGTGCGAACACACACCATCCCAATAAAACATGTGGGAAGTCATTCAGTCAAAAAGAAACGTTGAAAACTCACATGCTAACTCAAGAAAAAACGTACCATTGTGAATAAAAGGAAATAGAATACACACCAATAAAAAAGCATGCATAATTGAGTAACATACTGAGAGTCGTTCAATCTAATATTAAATTTGCTTCTTCAAAACCGGCGTGTTCTTTATGGATGCCATTGGGAAAGTGAAGAACAATAGACAAGATGTTAAAGTTTTACACACATACACAAAGTCTTCAAAATAATTGTCCGAGCTGGTCTGACTTTAGTTTTAGTTTTGTCTACTAATGTTATATCGACTATTGCAAGATTAACTGTGTCAATAATACTGAATCAGTGTTTAAATACGTGTTGACCAAATTTGTTTTATATTTTATTGTTATATCTTGTCACATGCCTCCAGAATTTGTTGTTATGGAATGTAAGCAATAAATCTTCTTTAAGTGAAGCGAGCCTGTTTACTTCACTCGCTATGATGATGACCACTATGCAACATAGTTTCAGTATCTAAAGATTGAGTGATTGCCACCAGGGAAATTCATAGTGAATTTAATTGCTCAACCGGTGATGTGCAAACGATATTTTATATTTTGCCAACGTTTCGAATGTCTATACAGACGTTCTTCATCAGGGCAATGGAATGGTTAAGTTCCTATGTATACCTATGAGAAACAAAGAGAAGTTTTGCCACAAGGTGTCAAGAACACCAGCGAGATGTAGGAAAATGTGATTATGAAAAGTCTGCATTATCCAAGCATGCATACTGCAATGACCACAGAATAGATGGGAAGAAGCTACTATATTAGAGAGAGAAGATCATTACAAGAAAAGTCTATTTTTAGAATCATATCACATCAACAGCACATCACAGACAATGAATGATTAGAAGACTTGCATGTTTCCGGCAGCTTATCAGACTATCTTTCAACGTAGATAGGGTTAGACATTTATCTTTAGCCTTTTATGTCTCTTTTTACTCAGAATTTAGAATATTTTATCTTTTATTTACTAGCTTATTTTAGAACGTCCGCCTTTACAGTATATAGTATTGTTGATGACTTAACCATAACCATTCCATTGCCCTTGTGAAGAACGTCTGTATAGACATTCGAAACGTTGGCAAAATATAAAATATCGTTTGCACATCACCGGTTGAGCAATTAGATTCACTATAATAGTTTCAGTATATCGTGGTATATGAGGCCCCTTGACAGAATAAGAAAATATCTTACCATGATCGAGATGCCAATTTTATAGTTCAAATTTTGATTGAATTGGGATGCATGTCGAATCAGAGCGTATTGAATACACATTTGTGTGATTCGTTAAGACATATATCGAGATTTTATCAAGTATGAGGTATATAGACCCTGTATTTGCGGTGTGATCCATCATTAGATCATGCTTAACAATACATGTGTACGAAACATTTCTGGATGATTCGAGCAAATTTCATTCGGTGTATTGCATCTATATGCAGAGAAAATTTTCGAAATTTAATGGAAAAATTGCCAAATATATCAAACATTGCTATAAGTTTTTATGTTGAATCAGATTTAACGCCAGTATTTCGGATTGTTAATTCTGACAACCTCTGTGTTGTTGTGACGTTTTCATCGCACTTTTTACGTGTTGTCGATTGTTTAATAAACGTCAGTCAGGGCTGAACCTCGAAAATCGTGTTTGTGCTTTTTGTTGTCTTGGGGAGTCCTGGATATTCACTGGCGTGGTGACAGAGGTGGGATCGAATTCATTATCATCGTGGACTGAATTTCTACCATGCGGATCAAGCTGAAGATGCATTGGATGGCAACATGTTAATTGGCGTTTTTTGAGAGCCAAGACGGTCATGCGGCCTACAAATGGACTCTTTTGCAACGCGAACAAATCGCATTACATCAACGCTGCTAAGTATATGTTTGTCATCCGCAAGTTGATCAGTACTGTTGTGCGCCAGTTATTATATTCCTGTATGATTTCGTAATTCTGGTTGTTAACCAATTGAGCTACAGAATCGAAGCCTATTGCCATCATTTCTATGGAGTTAATATCATTGAAAATATCTTTTTATATTAAGTGGACCCTGGTTGCGCCACTGATCCATCTATAAATCAAGTTCGCACGCATATTATAGGAAAAATTGACAATTCATTAAACATTGGAATAGGAAACCAGGATATTTCGTTACGTCCCAGCCTCCTAACACGTCCAACATTGACTTTTATCAGAATCTCTAACCTTTTGAGGTTCGGTGCGTAAATAAAGAATTAAAGATACTATTCATGGGTTTTAATGTTTATTACTCCGTTCAAATATATTTATTCAAATATAAATAAAGAAAAACGCTTACAACAACGAGTAAGATGTTGATTATTATGTGTTCAAAGAGGTATAAAGAGACGTATATATATTCATTTGGGACAAGTGTACTTAATCATTTTCTCGTGATAATATCACCGTGATTTGCGATTACAAAACCTTCTGCAGAATTGCAGCACAAAATGAGCATTTTCATAACATTCCATTATTGCTACCATGATAATTGCAATAATAATGGAGTTTGCTACAATTTTTACGAACTATGTGAGAAAACAACGACAAAAATATCTGAAACTACAGGAGATTTTCTTGGGTATTAACGCCAAGAAAGGGCATCAAATTGAAGATCAACACAAGCGATGATAAACTTAAATAGCCAAATATCTCCTAAGTCAAGTTGTCAGAAAGAATCATAAAATATATACAAAGCCAATTTGAAAGTTTTTGGTAGTATTTACAAACTAAGCTGCTATAAAATAGACCATTTGCAAGAAGTCAGTAAGGATTACTGTGTCACTACATGTGATATGTACATCAAGCGTATACAGGTGCTTCCGGCCTTGCTTAGAGTGAATTTCAATTAAAAAAATATATGCATGTGATACACGCGGAGAGAAACCTAATTTTATTAACATTCAAAAATTCCGTTGTTAATAGTGTTATTGGTGTATTGCTTGCTAAGTACAGCATGTTTTGGATATTCATGATTAGGGATGCCAATTTGGAATATTTTTTGCGAATCGAATCTTTTCGAATATGTATTGAGAAATTTTTTCCCAACTGTATGATGCTATATTAGGTTAAAAAACCCAAAAAACACGTTCGTTGTTCTAATTCAGGCAACACTGAACAAGAACGAAATTTATCGCTAAAAGTCAATAAATAGCCGAAGAATTTCAAAATTTTTGTTTTCAAAGTCTGACAACGACAGAACTTCAAATACGCAAGACAACAGTATACTCTTCGAAAAACAACCAAATGTCTTGAAATCCTCAGAATCGATTCGTATTAACAATGATTCGATTCGAAATTTTAAAACTTACATCCCTATTCACATCGCAAAAGTACATTTTAGGTACAATAGGTATAAGATAAAGAATGACGCATCTAGTCGATGACAGTGGCAGTTTTGAAACTATAAAAATAATGACAAAATTATCTACGAAGAAAATTTCAATAATATGAAAACATTTGAAAATTTCCTGACACTGAAAATAACGATAAAATTATTTACAAAAGTTTTTTCACAGCGTTGTGATTGCGCTTTAATTCATATTCAGTCGTATTCATCGGGATCATGTACGGGCTTTCGTTTTTTACCTCATGAAGTCTACGTTCCTTTATCTCTTCATAGTTATGTGGGGTTTCATATCCTTCTCCGCTCGTTGACTGTTGGACTGGCTGCTGATGATGGCAACGACGATTGGTTTGTAGATTGAAGCTCTTTATTGTGATCGATGATAGTTGGTTCGTATGCGCTTTCACTGATTCTGTGTTCCGTTTGAGAAGTAGCCGCTGTGTCATGTTTAGACTTGTTACTGGAATACCAATAAAGGATGGTTGGGTTGCGTGAAGTTCAGTGCAATAACTAAATGTCATAAAAAATTGATGTTGGAAGCGTAGAAAGAAAGAAATAGAATGGTAAGGCTTTTTCCAATCTATATGATGTTGTGCAAGGTTTGCCTGTTCTTTTTTCAAGGTTCAAGGGATCTTCATAAATCACTCAGAATGCGAATTATTTCCCCAAAAAATACTCACGAAATTCAAATAATGACCAAGTCAAATTGAATACTCATTGGATATAAATGTATCCACACCTCACCAGCACGAACGACCAGTAGCCCACTCTCGGCAGATTCAATGAAAGGGGTAGATTGGTTTACTATCTACCAGGGCAGATACCACCCATGGAACTCTATTTTGTATCGCTTTAGTCCAGCGAGTGCAATTTGCACTACATTTATGTAAACCTCTCTGCCACCAAGTGGTTGTCGAAGTGATTCCACTTGGGCACTGCTTTCAAATCTGCGCAGAGTAAATTTCAACGATGAACAATTTCAGTAAGATTTGCTCTGATTGGGACTTCATCATACATTTTCAGTTTTTTTCCCGATGTATATTCCAGCACCGAAGGTCAGTCCTGCCAGTATGAAAGCTCCAATCGTCATCATTATGAACGGTAATGTCTGTCCGAGAGCCTGGTGTTGATCTGTTTATAACGATGGGTATGAATAGGTCAAACACTGTCGGGCGAATCACTGGGATGTGCTTTCCCCCAAGTTTCCAGATGGGCACAGTCTTCCATGACTTTCAATTTTTATTCGATAATTCCATCGATAAATGTTCTGATCTATAATATCATTATCATTTCCCATTCAAATTTTTTTTTTTCAATAATTTAGTTAATAGTGTAGCAAATATGGTTAAAAAGCAGGACCACTAGGAGAATTTGGCATTCAATGTATCAGGTTAATTGAGTTCGAACATCATGCGTCCAACGCATGATCAACAAAATTCTTATAAGTGATCAAAACCGGCCCTGATAGTTCCAAAACAAGTTTTAATGATTATGTTGTGATCACGTCCGACGAAAAGAAATAAAAATATCCCGCCTAAGGCCAACTTGAATGGTCACATAAAGTGTATAAATGCGAGGGCATTTTATCTATTAGGGAAAAAGGAAAAAATAAGCTAACGCTAAATTGTATCGTGAAATTATTCTTTTTGCTGAAGTATAATAAAGAATATCAACTTTGGACTCTATCTCGTCCTTTATCTTACCCTTCGGGGTGAAGTACCCTTCGGGAATAAGATATACCCTATAACTCGTAACCCCTTGGAAGAATAGTGCCTTCTGATTTGGAGTTGAAGATTGCCGCATCGTTCAAGCGCGGAAGTCAGAACAAAACTTCAAATAAGAGTTAAGTAACGTTTTTCACGATTATATTAAATAGGGTATAGGGGCCATTGCTAACATTAATCTGTGTTCGTATTTTTTCATCCAGCGTGTTCAACCACAATTCAAGAATCGATGTTCTGCAAAGACAAAAGACACAAGACGATGATGTTACTTTGAACAGAAGATCGAATCAAACCAACAACAAGAGCGGACGTGAATCAACAAAACAATGCAACAACATACTTGTCAGTCGGATTGCTTCAATATGTTCTCTAAAAACATTCTATTCAAGGTGAAAGACTGTCTTACAAAAATGTACAACAATTAAAGTTGATAAAAAAAAAACATTTTTCGAAAAGGTGAACAATCAAATTTATAAAAATAAAGACATCGCTGTTAAAAATTAAGGAATTATATTGCTTAGATGTCAGATTTTTCATAAATTGTGCTGCATTTTTATTTCTTGCCAATATAATAATTATTTTACAGTGAAAGAATTTTACAATTTACTTCCCTCTATGAAAACTACTTCAGATATTTTCCTTCTTTTCTTTATGGCGTTAAAATTCGGCTTATCAATTTCTTAAAGAAATTGCGTAAATTGATATTTTAATCATGCATAATTTTTCTGATCAATTAATTGTGCTACGCTGGTAATATCAGTAAATTTTCTTTCTAAAACAAATTAATTGAGAGTGACAGATACAAACAAATAGTTTTTGTTGAATAGATTTTACGTTGATAATGAAGAGTTGAAAGATGATTTAATCGAATCATACTTTAAAAAAACACCGCTACAAAAAGCGGTAAACGCGCCAGGATATATTCGCAAAAAGCGAGTATCAATCCAAAACATTTTTTTTATACAAAGCCCAAATATGGCAAACACTAAAACGACTACAAAGGCAAACGATGCCAAATTTTTTTACTTATAAGGCGCAAAAGCTATTCATTGTGTAACGAAATATATTGAATTCAAACATTGTTCAATCTGTCAAAATCAATTTAATAATTAAATAAAACGCCTATATCTCTGCATCTCTCAAACCTACATTCTCTATACCTTTACTTTCTCTTACTAAATTTTCACCTCTCTTGGTGGTATAAATTTTTGTTATAGATGTGAATTTTACGTATGTATGTTTATTTTATTGTTGTTTTCTTTATATACCGTTATATATTTCCAGAAGCTGACCATTCATGTTCCCTAAGCAAAGCCACTCCGTGTTTAGGGGGCCGACATATATGTAGCAAATATGGTTAAAAAGCAGGACCACTAGGAGAATTTGGCATTCAATGTATCAGGTTAATTGAGTTCGAGCATCATGCGTCCAACGCATGATCAACAAAATTCTTATAAGTGATCAAAACCGGCCCTGATAGTTCCAAAACAAGTTTTAATGATTATGTTGTGATCACGTCCGACGAAATGAAATTAAAATATCCCGCCTAAGGCTAACTTGAATGGTCACATAAAGTGTATAAATGCGAGGGCATTTTATCTATTAGGGAAAAAGGAAAAAAGAAGCTAAGGCTAGATTGTATCGTGAAATTATTCTTTTTGCTGAAGTATAATAAAGAATATCAACTTTGGTCTCTATCTCGTCCTTTATCTTACCCTTCGGGTTAAGTACCCTTCGGGGTTAAGGTATAATAATTTACCCTTTAATAGAATCTGAAAATTTACAATTCATGTAAGAGGGTGATGCTCCCGGTCAATGAATCCATATAAGTTTTGCAAATTATGGGCGACTTGCTCCCAGCTCACGGTACAGTATGGATAGCGCCTATGTCTGTGGTTCATCGTTGACAAAATAAAACATCCACCCATGACAATCCCGGAGAAATCAAGATACCTTCGTCATCTTGAGTAAGTTTGATTGTCGTCATAGAAGCTGTCAAAGTCGCATTTGCTGTTGTTGTTGTTATCACAGCCGTTGGTGTCGTTATCACCGCTGTTCTGGGAAATTCTGAAATATAGAAATCCATGCAGGCCGCTGTGATAATTGTGGCTATGGGCACTAACTGAATATAGGTGAATGATAAGCGCTGTGTGTGTATTTTATCATTCATACCTTGAAGGTTTATTTTTTTTATTAATATTGGCACTTTGTTTTTAGGATTTTTGTATATAAATTTAAAAAACACGAAAATACGAATAAATTGAGTGAACAAATGGAGTTGAAAATTACATGAGAATGATGGGCTGTTCACTGTTCGTGTCAGCGGTTTTTCGCATTTAATTTGCTCCTGCAATACCAGCTTTGTCACTGCCGGTTCCAAGAGAAAATAGTGTTCCCATCCACAAACAAAGTTTCATCGAATTACATGCAAGAGCCGAGGGTAAGTTTCAATATTGTCATTTTTAGAATCAACTTACTTTAGAACAAACAACATGAAAAAATGAAATTTGTGCGGCGCTCTTCGGATATTTTTGCGCGTAGCAATTACCGTTAAAGATACTGCATTCTTCATATAGGATAGGACAACACTAAATGTGTATCTACAGTCGCACTTAGATTGGTATTGTCTGGTGAACGAAACTTAATTCATCGAAATGCACGAAGTTAAGAAATACAAGCTACAAAGCAGTTGTACGAGGAAAATAATCCCCTCCAGTTTAATAGATAACAAAAAAAAGAACAGAAACGCAATTACCGGTACCGGTAGAAATTTTGTGCCATTCACACAGCTTGGCAGAATTCTGGCAGAATTTCTCACGGTAGTTCCTATGCGCAAAAATATTCGAATATTTTGAATTCTTCTTCTACGGTTGGCGCAAAATTCATAAGGCAAGAATAAATCAGAAAGTATGAAATATTCGACTTTAACGTGCAGCGGTCATTGCACTTATTCCAATAATACTTTATACGGATGGGAACACTATAACCAAGTGACAATGCTGATCCTGCGAGAGAAAATGGAAACCTCTGACAAAGATGGGCCAGTACACGAACTATCGTCTTAAAATTTCGCTTTATTTGCGTTGAGTCAATTGCCCACCATTTACCTCCGCAAACAGTATACGTATAATTGAAGTTTATTCCAGATATTCGAATCGTGGTCTTATAATAAACACGCAAATGCATCCTATCTTTAATAAATCAAAATTAACATGTATATTTTCTGAAAATTCATAAATTTTCGATTCTGTTTATTTTGAATCGCTGTAATTTATGAATTTATTCACCAATCACGAATCGAATATTATGGACAAACTTACTACTATTATCAGCATAAGCTTACCCCCACAATCGATGTAATTATACTTGCAGTTTATCCAAGGTAATGCCTGCTTCCACTCCCAATGTTGAGTACTATACTTGGCGGCCATTTATTGCCTTGCAATATTGTGCATTTGGAATCGAAATCCCGACTGCATATAATATATCACTGAGTCGTAACGTAGATAAAGCAGGGATCAGGCTCGTCTGATCGAGTGTGGGATTTGCAGTAGGAAATGCCTAAAAGTTACCAATTTTGTTGAATAAAAATATAAGATGTATCATACTATAGACAATAAGATATTTAATTATTTTTCCCTTTTTTTAATTATTGCTGCAAAGAGAATTTTGCGCGTTGTTTGGCAGATGAAAAAGTTGTCGAAGGTTGCACTAAAAATTATAGGGTAACGGCATGAAGCAAAGTTGCGATGGAGGGTTTTAGGGAGAATTTTCACTCGATGCGGTGCTATGGGGTTTCAGTCCTGGATAGACAAAGTTCTGGTTTTTTATTTTTTCGTATCTCTTTGCATATTTATTGGTTGTTAATTAATTTCTTCAAATTGCCTCTTTCAGCGTGTATTTCATGAAAAAAGAAAGTTTTGTATCAGAATTAGAAAACACACACCATCAGGCAATGAAAAGTAGCCGTTTTCTTCACATCTGCCTGCATTATGCTTCACAAAAAATAAGCGATATTAAGACGAAACATAGCATTTATGTAACCTGGTTGACTGAAAACCCATCTGCATATGTCCTCCTCATTGTACTTTCCTATTGTTTCCATTGTGCCAGATAAGTTATTCAATGTTGTCACAGACTTCTCACCAAATAGTGAGCAGGTTCTGGTTGTGTTGTCGGATGCAACAACAGAAGTGAGACCAGAAAACCTTATAATAGGCAAGGATGAATAGATTGTATTTTAAAAATTGTATTATAATAAGCAAATTTTCGCCCGCCTGAGGCGTGAAGTCGCTTTTTGCATTTAGTTTATAAATAACAACTTTCTGTTCAGTGAAACTTTGCGCGCCCTCGTGGTGCAATTTTTTGCTTAATTTATTGATGTCCTCTTCTGACAATTAAGACCCTGCGCTGTCACTGTCCAGACACATAGGCAGTAATTGACGCAGCTGCTCTGATGGGCAAGTGTTCAAAATCAGCGGAAAACAAACCCATCCAATCGGATAGAGAAGCCACCACAAAAAGCGAATTTAAAGAATATTTTTTATCAATCCAATGCTTATCACTAACCGATACATACGCATGTTTGTTCAAGTATGGAGCAACAATGAATTGTAACGACGAGACGCGGTCACATGTGGCACATGCTTGACAGAATAAAATTGTGATCGATCACAATTTCCATCCAAAAAATTTTACTGCTCAAATAGCAAAAAAAAAGGTTTGCAAAATTCACCTGTTAGAATAACTGCAATGATCAACTGTCGCATATCCATTCTCTACCACTGTCTAGCGGATTCACATTTATGAAACACATTTGGTAGATTTCCAATAACGAATATATAAAGTAGCGTTGCAGATGAAGAATAGCAATGATACATTCTGTTTTTATTTCTCTGTTAACTTTGGTAGGTCTTAAGTAACTCATGTGTACAGCTACAGCTACAACAACAAAAAGTAAAATCAGTATTGTAATTTGGCTTTCTCCGACAATAAATCAAATAATGCATGTAAGGATTTGCCACTCTTACGATGTATTTAACTTGATTGAGAAAATTTAGCACAAACATCATTGTCTATTGAATGGAAATTTGAGAATACATACCAATGCAAACATGCATAATGCAGTCGTTTAAACTAATAATAAATTTGAAAGGAAACTTGAGAACTGTCGCAAATCGTAACCTTGTGTAACGTGCGAGAAGCTATTTGGTGAATGGAACGAACACATATACTGTGCGGAAGCTAGGTAATGATAAACGAGATGGTTTAAAGATTGATAGCATTTTTTATATTCGTCATCAAGTCTATCTGATAAGTTGATTTTATAGGCTGGGTTTACGTGGTACTAACTACTTATGCTTCTCCAAAACCGTCTTATTCTTTATGGATGACATCGGAAAGCGAAGACCACTAGACAAGATACACAAAGTCTTCAAATAAATTGTCCGAGTTGGTCTTACTTAGTTCTGACAAAACAGTCAAGAGATAAAGTTGCGTGTAATTGTATAATGACTATTGACTTCTTGTGTGATTCGTTCATAGATCTATCGAGATTTTGTCATGTATGAGGTACATGCACCGTTCATTTGCAGTGTGATTCATCATTAGATCTTGCTTAACAATACATATGTACAAAATATTTCTAGATCATTTGAGCAAATTTCATTCGGTGTATTGCATCTATATACAGAATAAATTTTCGAAGTTTAACAGAAAAATTGCCAAATACATTAAACATTTTTATCAGTTTTTATGTTGAATCAGATTTAACGCCAGTATTTCGCATTGTAAATCATGGCAACGTTTTTAGTATTGTGACGGTTTTCATCGCACTTTGCACATGTTGTCGATTGTTTAATAAAATTTAGTCTGGGCTGGATCTCGAAGATCGTGTTTGTGCTCTTTTTCGTCTGATGGGGAATGGGGAGTGACAGCGGTGGGATCGAATTCACTGACATCGTGGACTGCTAATCGACATTTTTGAGTGTCAAGACGGTCAAGCAGCCTACAAATGAACTCTTCCGCAACGCGAAGGTATCCCATTACATCAACGCTGCTAAGTATATGCCTGTCATCCATTCGTTCATCGTGGTGTGTTGTGCACCAGTTATGATATCGTAACTAGTAACTAGATAAAATTTTCCGTTCATATTTCTTGGATATCTCAAACTTCCTTCTTCGTATTGATCCAGAAATAGACAAAAAATTAAACAAATCCCAATTTATGATCAAAATCTAGCTTATTTGGATATTGAAATAAAGAATTAATGAAAGACAAAAGAGTTTCATGTGTTTGCTCACCCTAACAATCGAATTTAGAACAATGATACGGTCTTTCGCCGCTATGATTTAACATGTGATCTTTTCGACGAAATGCCTTCCCACATATTTAACAATAATATGGTTATTTAACCTGTGTGAGTTAGCAAGTTTCTTTCCAGATTTTGTTTTCGACTCTTCACATGTTTAACAATGATAACATTTTTCGCCTGTGTGAGTTCGAACATGCTTTTTCAATTTTCCTTTTTTTTTATCGAATGACTTTTCACAAAATTCTCACTGATGAGGTCTTTGACTGTGTGTCTCCGCCTGTGTGCTTCCAAATTCCTTTTTTGACGAAATGATTTCTCGCATATTTCACAACAATAAGGCTTCTCATCTGTGTGAATTCCCATGTGTCTTTGGAGGTGTTCTTTACGACTAAATGACTTTCCACATGTTTCACAATGATATGGCTTTTCATCTGTGTGAGTTCGCATATGTCTTTTCAGATATAGTTTTTGGCCAAATGACCTCCCACAGGTTCCACAATGATGTGGTTTTTCACTTGTATGCGTTCGCATATGTCTTTTGAGATAAACTCTTCGACCAAACGACTTCCCACATGTTACACAATGATGGGTTTTTTCACAAGTGTGTGTTTGCATGTGCATTCGTAAAGCTAATTTTGTAGAAAATGATCTCTCACATGTTTCACAATGATGTGACTTTTCACCTGTGTGAGTTCCCATATGTCTTTTCAGATATATTTTTTGGCCAAATGACTTCCCACAGGTTTCGCAATGATGTGGTTTTTCACTTGTATGCGTTGGCATATGTCTTTTCAGATATAATTTTCGGCCAAATGACTTCCCACATACTACACAATGATGGGGTTTTTCACCAGTGTGTGTTCGCATGTGCATTCGTAAAGCTAATTTTGTAGAAAATGACTTCTCACAGGTTTCACAATGATGTGGCTTTTCACCTGTGTGAGTTCGCATATGTCTTTTCAGATATATTTTTTGGCCAAATGACTTCCCACAGGTTTCACAATGATGTAGGTTTTCATTTGTATGCGTTCGCATATGCCTTTTCAGATATACTTTTCGGCTAAATGACTTCCCACATGTTACACAATGATGAGGTTTTTCACCAGTATGTGTTCGCATATGAATTCGTAAAGCTAATTTTCTAGAAAATGACTTCTCACACGTTTCACAATGAAAACTTCTATCACTCACGTGCGTCTGCCTGTGACCTGATAAAACTTCTTTACGAGAACATAATTTACTGATTCTCGCATTTGAAGAACAATTTTCAGTGAATCCAAAATGACATGATATTTTGTTCACATCTTGCGCATCCGCTGTATCATGCCGATCGTAGGCGCTGGAATATTCTTCTCCATATATATGTTCCAACGTATGTTCTTTCAAATCAGATCCAGATGTGAAGTTTTCATCACAGAGCACACAAGGAAATATCGTTTCTGGATTTTCCTCATTCTTACGATTCACAAAGGCCGCCATAATCAACTGCTACAAGTATTCGCTGTATTCTATTTATAGAAAACCTGATATGAAATGTTTCCATTAATAACGAATACGGTTCCAATATCAGCAAAAGAAACACCATTGAATAAAAGAAATTGCGACTAGAAAAACTAAGTTTAAAATATATTATTAGATAAAAGTTTCCGTTCATATTTCTTGGTTATCTCAAACTTCCTTCTTTGTATTGATCCAGGAATAGACCAAGAAATTAAACAAATCCTAATTTATGTTAAAAATCTAGCTTATTTGAATATTGACACAAAGAATGATAAAAGACAAAAGAGTTACATGTGTTTGCTCACCCTAACAATGGAATTTAGAACAATGCAGATCATTGTATAAACGGATCCTACATTTTAAAAGTCAATGACGGATAGGATTTCATTTTTATACTAGGGGTGAGGTCGTGGTTCGCTATAAGGTTGAGCCGTACGTTCATCTTTCTCTTCCCCCTAGGATAGAATCACTACCTCTCGTGCAGACACCAAGTTCCGAATAGGGGATAAAGGTTTTGGATTGACATTTCACACATTTTTCCTGCGCATGGTGGACATGGTTAACTGACAAAGTCGTAATTAGACGTGAACCACCGGGCTTCGGCGAGATATCAAGCAGCCATCTCGCATATAATCATTCCTCATTGGAATCGTACCTAGGAGATGCATTGTGCTCAATTGTGAAGATAAACTGCAAAAATAAGCATGTTCAACAAAAATCGTTAAGTAGAAGGTTCCAAATTCCGCACCAAATTAGTATCCAGAGGTAGACCGTAGTTGGCGGGGATTAATCTTCATTACGCAGTAGAAGACTTTCTGTAATTTAATATGAAAAGATGTATCGCTTTCCAACAGTGAAATCTATGTACTTTTATGAATTTATTTCATCTCAAAATAATTCTGGAAAAATAATTCAGGAAAGAATGTAGTTATAGTGAATTCGTTGAATACCTGACCAAAGTCTATATTTGATGCTTCTTCGGCCGAGTTGATGTTTTTGCTAACGAATACTAAGCCAATGAGTTCATTTCACATTTTACAATCTTCGGTCTTTCACTATTGTGAATTTGCATATTATTTGTTTTCAGATATACTTGTCAGCCAAATGATTCTCCACCTTTCAAAATGATAAGGTTTTCTCTTCTTGTGAATTTACACGTGTATCGATAAAACACTTATGTGAGCCAACGGTGGTGTTTTTACCATTTTTATGTTTTATGTATGTTTATTTTATGTTTTTTAAAACTCTTTTTTAACCAACGACTTCCCATACACTTTACAGTGATGAAATTTCAAGCCTGGGTGATTTCGCATGTGTGAGTTCAAACTTCCTTTCCGACCTAATGCCATCCCACATTTTAAACAATGATACGGTTTTTCACCGCTATGAGTTATAGTGTGTCCTTTTCGACTTAATGCCTTTCCACATATTTAACAATAATATGGTTTTTCATCTTTGTGAGTTACCGAGTGCCTTTTGAGATGTTCTTTTCGATGAAATGACTTCCCACATGTTTCACAATGATGGGTTTTTTTACCAGTATGGGATTGCATGTGTCTTTTCACACTTTGTCTTGAACTAAACAACCTACCACATGTTTCACAGTTATGGGGTTTTTTCAACAGTGTGTACTGTGTATTCGCATGTGTGATATTAATGTTTCTTTTTGGACGAATAATTTCCCACATGTTTCACAATGAAAACGTTTTTTACTTTTATGAGTTCGCATGTCTTTTCAGGCATACTTTCCGGCCAAAGGACTTACACAATGATGACGTTTTTCATCACGAACACTGTTTCAACATAATATCAATGTCAGCAAAACAAACCATTGTACACAAATGAATGAATTTTGACAAAATAAACTGAACACAAAAAGCGACTTCACGCCTCAGTCGGGCAAAAATTTTGTTTATTATAATGGAATTTTCAAAATACAATCTATTCATTCTTGAATATTATAAGGTTTTCTCACTTCTGCATCCGACAGCACAACCAGAACCTGCTCACTATTTGGTGAGGAGTCTGTGACAACATTGAATAACTTATCTAGCACAATGGAAATAATAGGAAAGTACAATGATGATGACATATGCAGATGGGTTTTCAGTCAACCAGGTTACATAAATGCTATGTTTCGTCTTAATATCGCCTTTTTTTGTGAAGCATAATGCAGGCAGATGTGAAGAAAACGGCTACTTTTATTGCCTGATGGTGAGTGTTTTATAATTCTGATACAAAACTTTCTTTTTGCATGAAATTCATGCTGAAAGAAGCAACTTGAAGAAATTATTTAACAACTAATAAATATGCAAAGAGATACGAAAAAATGAAAAAAACAGAACCGAACTGCTATAGCACTGCATCGAGTGAAAATCCCCCCTAAAACTCTCCATCGCAACTTTGCTTCATGTCGTTAACCTATATTTTTTAGTGCAACCTTTGACAACTTTTTTATCTGCAAAACAACGCGCAAAATTCTCTTTGAGGCAGAATTAAAAACGGGAAAAATAATTAAATATCTTATTCTCTATAGTATGATACATCTTATTCAACAAAATTAATAACCTCAGGCACTTCCTACTGCCAATCCCACAATCAATCAGACGAACCTGATCCATGCTTTGTCTACGTTGCGACTCAGTCACATCATATATTCACTTTTTTTAGCACCAACATGAAAAAAGAAATTTGTGCGGCGCTCTTCGGATATTTTTGCGCGTAGGAATTACCGTTAGAAATACTGCATTCTTCATATAGGATAGGACAACACTAAATGCGTATCTGCAGTCGCAATTCGATTAGTATTGTCTGGTGAACGAAACTTAATTCATCGAAATGCATAAAGATAAGAAATACACGTTACAAAGCAGTTGCACGAGGATAATAATCCCCGCCAGTTTGATAGATAACAAATAAAAAGAACGGAAACGCAAGTACCGCTAACGGTAGAAATTTTGTGCCATTCACACAGCTTCGTTCTGGCAGAATTTCTGACGGTAGTTCCTATGCGCAAAAATATTCGAATCTTTTGAATTCTTCTTCTACGGTTGGCGCAAAATTCATAAGGCAAGAATAAAACAGAAAGTATGAAATATTCGACTTCAACGTGCTCCAATAATACTTTATACGGATGGGAACACTATAACTAAGCGACAATGCTGATCCTGCGAGAGAAAATGGAAACCTCTGACAAAGATGGGCCAGTACACGAACTATCGTCTAAATATTTCGCTTTATTTGCGTGGAGTCAATTGCCCACCATTTACCTCCACAAACAGTATACGTATACTTGAAGTTTATTCCAGATATTCGAATCGTAGTCTTATAATAAACACGCAAAGGCATCTCTTCCTAAATAAATTAAAATTTACTTGCATATTTTCTGCGAATTTATAAATTTTCGATTCTGTTTATTTTGAATCCGCTGTAAAAATCAAATCCAATAGCTTATGCATTTATTCACCAATCACGAATCGAATATTTTGGACAAACTTTACTATTATCAGCATAAGCTTACCTCCACAATCAGTGTAATTATAATTGAAGTTTATTCCAAGGTAATGCCAGCTTTCACTCCCAATGTTGAGTACTATACTTGGCGGCCATTTATTACCTTGCAATATTGAGCATTTGGAATCGAAATCTCGTATGAGTTGTAACGTTGATAAAGCATGGGCCAGGATCTGATTAACTATGGGCTCTTCATCCTTTTGTCTATGTTTTTTTCTCTGAAACGATCCCTGAAAAGTCGTTGTCCCAGAAAAGTCCCTGAAAAGTCGTTGGTCGTTGCAGCATGCATGAAAAAATGTGATTTTGAGAAGTCAAGCATGCATACAGCAAGCATACTGCAACGACCACAGAATAGATTGGGAGGAAGCTACAATATCAGAGAGAGAAATCGTTACAAGAAAAGACTATTTTTATAATCATTTCGTATCAACAGCATATCACAGACAATGAATGATAAAAAGACTTGCATGTTTCCTACAGCTTATCAGTCTATCTTCCAACGCTGATAGGATTAAACATTTATCTTTAGCCTTTTACGTTTCATTTTTACCCCACACATTTAGAGTATTTCATCTTTTGTTTTCTAACTTATTTTAAAACGATCCTTTTTAAGTATATAGTAATATCGATGACTTAACCTTTCCATTGCCCTGATGAAGGACGTCTGGTTGAGCAATCCGGTTGAGACCGGATCCGGCTGAGCAATCAGAATCACTGAATGAATATCTCTGGTAGCAATCACTCAATCGTTAGGTCAGGATAAGATTTCATAAAGCCGAGAATGTAATACCTTTGTTCCATGCATGTAGGACAGGATTTCAATTTTATCCTGCAGGAGAGGAAAGCCGAGAATAGTAATACCTTTGTTTCGTGTATGTGGGATAGGGATTCATTTTTATCCTGCGGGAGAGGAAAGCCGAGAATAGCAATACCTTTGTTTCGTGTATGTAGGATAGGGTTTCATTTTTATCCTGCGGCGAGGAAAGTCGAGAATAGTAATATCGTTCTTCCGTGTATGTAGGATATGGCAGGACTTCATTTTTGCCCTGCAGGAGAGAAGGCCGAGAATACAGCTTAACAATATGGGCGAACCACGACCTCTCGTGCGGACACCAGCTTCGAATCCGGGGTGATAGTTTTTGGCTTGACATTTTACGCATCCTGTGCATGGACATGGTTGGTGGAGGGAGACGTACGCAGCGCTTACGTGAACCACCGTGCACCGGCGAGGCGTCCAGCAGAGCTCGCGCATATAATCATTACTCAGTGGGATTGAACTCAGGACGTTAGTGATGCGCATTCCCGACGCTTTAACGATTGAGCTAAACGTGCACCCTGTATATTCCGTGCTACGGAATTGCTGATTCTTAACTTCCCCGTATGAATGAATACACTATACATTGTTGGATTTTGGATACAGACTCGATTTAGAAGCTAAATGTGTCTAAGTGGTAACTGATATAATCTAGAAAGTCGCATGAAATTACAACGTACATAAATTTGTACATACTTTTTCTAATCGCAATTTCTTTCATTCATTTGTGTACAATGTGTTTGTTTTGCTGTCATTGATATTGTATTAAAACCGTATTCGTTGTTCAATGGAAACATTTCATATCAGATTTAAATATTCTAAAAACCACTCGAGTGGATATAAATAGAATATAGCAAATAATTGTAGCAGTTGAATATGTCGGCCTTTGTGAATCGTAAGAATGTGGAAAATCCTCGAAAGATATTACCTTGTTTGCTCTGTGATGAAAACTTCACATCTGGATCTGATTTGAAAGAACATATGTTGGATCATATATATGGAGAAGAATATTGTAGCGCTTACCATCGGCATGGTACAGCGGATGCGCAAGATGTGAACAAAATATCTGGCGATTGTGAATTTCCTGAAAATTATTCTGTAAATGCGACAATCAGTAAATTATGTTCTCGTAAAGAAGACTTACCAGGTCACAGACAGACGCACATGAGTGATACAAGTTTTCATTGTGAAACATGCGAGAAGTCATTTTCTAAAAAAAATGCTTTACGAATGCACATGCGAATGCACACTGGTGAAAAACCCCATCATTGTGTAACATGTGGGAAGTCGTTTACCCGAAAAGTATATCTGATAGGACATAAGCGAACTCATACAGGTGAAAAACCACATCATTGTAAAACCTGTGGGAAGTCATTTATCCAAAAATTAGATCTGAAAAGACATATTCGAACTCACACAGGTGAAAAGCCACATCGTTGTGAAACATGTGGAAAGTCATTTAGTCGGAAAGGACATCTCCAAACACACATGGGAATTCACACAGATGCAAAGCCTTATTCTTGTGAAATATGCGAGAAATCGTTTCGTCAAAAAGGAAATTTGAAAACACACATGCGGAGACACACAGTCGAAAGCATGCATAATTGAGTAACATACTGAGAGTCGTTCAATCTAATAATAAATTTGCTTCTTCAAAACCGGCGTGTTCTTTATGGATGCCATGGGAAAGTGAAGATCACTAGACAAGATGTTAAAGTTTTACACACATACACAAAGTCTTCAAAATAATTGTCCGAGCTGGTCTGACTTTAGTTTTAGTTTTGTCTACTAATGTTATATCGACTATTGCAAGATTAACTGTGTCAATAATACTGAATCAGTGTTTAAATACGTGTTGACCAAATTTGTTTTATATTTTATTGTTATATCTTGTCACATGCCTCCAGAATTTGTTGTTATGGAATGTAAGCAATAAATCTTCTTTAAGTGAAGCGAGCCTGTTTACTTCACTCGCTATGATGATGACCACTATGCAACATAGTTTCAGTATCTAAAGATTGAGTGATTGCCACCAGGGAAATTTCATAGTGAATCTAATTGCTCAACCGGTGATGTGCAAACGATATTTTATATTTTGGCAACGTTTCGAATGTCTATACAGACGTTCTTCACAAGGGCAATGGAATGGTTATGGTTAAGTCATCAACAATACTATATACTGTAAAGGCGGACGTTCTAAAATAAGCTAGTAAATAAAAGATAAAATATTCTAAATTCTGAGTAAAAAGAGACATAAAAGGCTAAAGATAAATGTCTAACCCTATCTACGTTGAAAGATAGTCTGATAAGCTGCCGGAAACATGCAAGTCTTCTAATCATTCATTGTCTGTGATATGCTGTTGATGTGATATGATTCTAAAAATAGACTTTTCTTTTAATGATCTTCTCTCTCTAATATAGTAGCTTCTTCCCAATCTATTCTGTGGTCATTGCAGTATGCATGCTTGGATAATGCAGACTTTTCATAATCACATTTTCCCACATCTCGCTGGTGTTTTTGACACCTTGTGGCAAAACTTCTCTTTGTTTCTCATAGGTATACATAGGAACTTAACCATTCCATTGCCCTGATGAAGAACGTCTGTATAGACATTCGAAACGTTGGCAAAATATAAAATATCGTTTGCACATCACCGGTTGAGCAATTGGAGTCACTATAATAGTTTCAGTATATCGTGATATATGAGGCCCCTTGACAGAATAAGAAAATATCTTACCATGATCGAGATGCCAATTTTATAGTTCAAATTTTGATTGAATTGGGATGCATGTCGAATCAGAGCGAATTGAATACACATTTCTGGATTCGTTCAGACATATATCGAGATTTTATCAAGTATGAGGTATATAGACCCTGTATTTGCGGTGTGATCCATCATTAGATCATGCTTAACAATACATGTGTACAAAACATTTCTGGATGATTCGAGCAAATTTCATTCGGTGTATTGCATCTATATGCAGAGAAAATTTTCGAAATTTAATGGAAAAATTGCCAAATATATCAAACATTGCTATAAGTTTTTATGTTGAATCAGATTTAACGCCAGCATTTCGGATTGTTAATTCTGACAACCTCTGTGTTGTTGTGACGTTTTCATCGCACTTTTTACGTGTTGTCGATTGTTTAATAAACGTCAGTCAGGGCTGGACCTCGAAAATCGTGTTTGTGCTTTTTGTTGTCTTGGGGAGTCCTGGATATTCACTGGCGTGGTGACAGAGGTGGGATCGAATTCATTATCATCGTGGACTGAATTTCTACCATGCGGATCAAGATGAAGATGCATTGGATGGCAACATGTTAATTGGCGTTTTTTGAGAGCCAAGACGGTCATGCGGCCTACAAATGGACTCTTTTGCAACGCGAACAAATCGCATTACATCAACGCTGCTAAGTATATGTTTGTCATCCGCAAGTTGATCAGTACTGTTGTGCGCCAGTTATTATATTCCTGTATGATTTCGTAATTCTGGTTGTTAACCAATTGAGCTACAGAATCGAAGCCTATTGCCATCATTTCTATGGAGTTAATATCATTGAAAATATCTTTTTATATTAAGTGGACCCTGGTTGCGCCACTGATTCATCTATAAATCAAGTTCGCACGCATATTATAGGAAAAATTGACAATTCATTAAACATTGTAATAGGAAACCAGGATATTTCGTTACGTCCCAGCCTCCTAACACGTCCAACATTGACTTTTATCAGAATCTCTAACCTTTTGAGGTTCGGTGCGTAAATAAAGAATTAAAGATACTATTCATGGGTTTTAATGTTTATTACTCCGTTCAAATATATTTATTCAAATATAAATAAAGAAAAACGCTTACAACAACGAGTAAGATGTTGATTATTATGTGTTAAGAGACGTATAAAGAGACGTATATATATATTCATTTGGGACAAGTGTACTTAATCGTTTCGTCAAAAAGGAAATTTGAAAACACACATGCGGAGACACACAGTCGAAAGCATGCATAATTGAGTAACATACTGAGAGTCGTTCAATCTAATAATAAATTTGCTTCTTCAAAACCGGCGTGTTCTTTATGGATGCCATGGGAAAGTGAAGATCACTAGACAAGATGTTAAAGTTTTACACACATACACAAAGTCTTCAAAATAATTGTCCGAGCTGGTCTGACTTTAGTTTTAGTTTTGTCTACTAATGTTATATCGACTATTGCAAGATTAACTGTGTCAATAATACTGAATCAGTGTTTAAATACGTGTTGACCAAATTTGTTTTATATTTTATTGTTATATCTTGTCACATGCCTCCAGAATTTGTTGTTATGGAATGTAAGCAATAAATCTTCTTTAAGTGAAGCGAGCCTGTTTACTTCACTCGCTATGATGATGACCACTATGCAACATAGTTTCAGTATCTAAAGATTGAGTGATTGCCACCAGGGAAATTCATAGTGAATCTAATTGCTCAACCGGTGATGTGCAAACGATATTTTATATTTTGGCAACGTTTCGAATGTCTATACAGACGTTCTTCACAAGGGCAATGGAATGGTTATGGGTAAGTCATCAACAATACTATATACTGTAAAGGCGGACGTTCTAAAAATAAGCTAGTAAATAAAAGATAAAATATTTCTAAATTCTGAGTAAAAAGAGACATAAAAGGCTAAAGATAAATGTCTAACCCTATCTACGTTGAAAGATAGTCTGATAAGCTGCCGGAAACATGCAAGTCTTCTAATCATTCATTGTCTGTGATATGCTGTTGATGTGATATGATTCTAAAAATAGACTTTTCTTTTAATGATCTTCTCTCTCTAATATAGTAGCTTCCTCCCAATCTATTCTGTGGTCATTGCAGTATGCATGCTTGGATAATGCAGACTTTTCATAATCACATTTTCCCACATCTCGCTGGTGTTTTTGACACCTTGTGGCAAAACTTCTCTTTGTTTCTCATAGGTATACATAGGAACTTAACCATTCCATTGCCCTGATGAAGAACGTCTGTATAGACATTCGAAACGTTGGCAAAATATAAAATATCGTTTGCACATCACCGGTTGAGCAATTGGAGTCACTATAATAGTTTCAGTATATCGTGATATATGAGGCCCCTTGACAGAATAAGAAAATATCTTACCATGATCGAGATGCCAATTTTATAGTTCAAATTTTGATTGAATTGGGATGCATGTCGAATCAGAGCGAATTGAATACACATTTCTGGATTCGTTCAGACATATATCGAGATTTTATCAAGTATGAGGTATATAGACCCTGTATTTGCGGTGTGATCCATCATTAGATCATGCTTAACAATACATGTGTACAAAACATTTCTGGATGATTCGAGCAAATTTCATTCGGTGTATTGCATCTATATGCAGAGAAAATTTTTCGAAATTTAATGGAAAAATTGCCAAATATATCAAACATTGCTATAAGTTTTTTATGTTGAATCAGATTTAACGCCAGCATTTCGGATTGTTAATTCTGACAACCTCTGTGTTGTTGTGACGTTTTCATCGCACTTTTTACGTGTTGTCGATTGTTTAATAAACGTCAGTCAGGGCTGGACCTCGAAAATCGTGTTTGTGCTTTTTGTTGTCTTGGGGAGTCCTGGATATTCACTGGCGTGGTGACAGAGGTGGGATCGAATTTCATTATCATCGTGGACTGAATTTCTACCATGCGGATCAAGATGAAGATGCATTGGATGGCAACATGTTAATTGGCGTTTTTTGAGAGCCAAGACGGTCATGCGGCCTACAAATGGACTCTTTTGCAACGCGAACAAATCGCATTACATCAACGCTGCTAAGTATATGTTTGTCATCCGCAAGTTGATCAGTACTGTTGTGCGCCAGTTATTATATTCCTGTATGATTTCGTAATTCTGGTTGTTAAACCAATTGAGCTACAGAATCGAAGCCTATTGCCATCATTTCTATGGAGTTAATATCATTGAAAATATCTTTTTATATTAAGTGGACCCTGGTTGCGCCACTGATTCATCTATAAATCAAGTTCGCACGCATATTATAGGAAAAATTGACAATTCATTAAACATTGTAATAGGAAACCAGGATATTTCGTTACGTCCCAGCCTCCTAACACGTCCAACATTGACTTTTATCAGAATCTCTAACCTTTTGAGGTTCGGTGCGTAAATATAAAGAATTAAAGATACTATTCATGGGTTTTAATGTTTATTACTCCGTTCAAATATATTTATTCAAATATAAATAAAGAAAAACGCTTACAACAACGAGTAAGATGTTGATTATTATGTGTTAAGAGACGTATAAAGAGACGTATATATATATTCATTTGGGACAAGTGTACTTAATCGTTTCGTCAAAAAGGAAATTTGAAAACACACATGCGGAGACACACAGTCGAAAGCATGCATAATTGAGTAACATACTGAGAGTCGTTCAATCTAATAATAAATTTGCTTCTTCAAAACCGGCGTGTTCTTTATGGATGCCATGGGAAAGTGAAGATCACTAGACAAGATGTTAAAGTTTTACACACATACACAAAGTCTTCAAAATAATTGTCCGAGCTGGTCTGACTTTAGTTTTAGTTTTGTCTACTAATGTTATATCGACTATTGCAAGATTAACTGTGTCAATAATACTGAATCAGTGTTTAAATACGTGTTGACCAAATTTGTTTTATATTTTATTGTTATATCTTGTCACATGCCTCCAGAATTTGTTGTTATGGAATGTAAGCAATAAATCTTCTTTAAGTGAAGCGAGCCTGTTTACTTCACTCGCTATGATGATGACCACTATGCAACATAGTTTCAGTATCTAAAGATTGAGTGATTGCCACCAGGGAAATTCATAGTGAATCTAATTGCTCAACCGGTGATGTGCAAACGATATTTTATATTTTGGCAACGTTTCGAATGTCTATACAGACGTTCTTCACAAGGGCAATGGAATGGTTATGGGTAAGTCATCAACAATACTATATACTGTAAAGGCGGACGTTCTAAAATAAGCTAGTAAATAAAAGATAAAATATTCTAAATTCTGAGTAAAAAGAGACATAAAAGGCTAAAGATAAATGTCTAACCCTATCTACGTTGAAAGATAGTCTGATAAGCTGCCGGAAACATGCAAGTCTTCTAATCATTCATTGTCTGTGATATGCTGTTGATGTGATATGATTCTAAAAATAGACTTTTCTTTTAATGATCTTCTCTCTCTAATATAGTAGCTTCTTCCCAATCTATTCTGTGGTCATTGCAGTATGCATGCTTGGATAATGCAGACTTTTCATAATCACATTTTCCCCACATCTCGCTGGTGTTTTTGACACCTTGTGGCAAAACTTCTCTTTGTTTCTCATAGGTATACATAGGAACTTAACCATTCCATTGCCCTGATGAAGAACGTCTGTATAGACATTCGAAACGTTGGCAAAATATAAAATATCGTTTGCACATCACCGGTTGAGCAATTGGAGTCACTATAATAGTTTCAGTATATCGTGATATATGAGGCCCCTTGACAGAATAAGAAAATATCTTACCATGATCGAGATGCCAATTTTATAGTTCAAATTTTGATTGAATTGGGATGCATGTCGAATCAGAGCGAATTGAATACACATTTCTGGATTCGTTCAGACATATATCGAGATTTTATCAAGTATGAGGTATATAGACCCTGTATTTGCGGTGTGATCCATCATTAGATCATGCTTAACAATACATGTGTACAAAACATTTCTGGATGATTCGAGCAAATTTCATTCGGTGTATTGCATCTATATGCAGAGAAAATTTTCGAAATTTAATGGAAAAATTGCCAAATATATCAAACATTGCTATAAGTTTTTATGTTGAATCAGATTTAACGCCAGCATTTCGGATTGTTAATTCTGACAACCTCTGTGTTGTTGTGACGTTTTCATCGCACTTTTTACGTGTTGTCGATTGTTTAATAAACGTCAGTCAGGGCTGGACCTCGAAAATCGTGTTTGTGCTTTTTGTTGTTGTCTTGGGGAGTCCTGGATATTCACTGGCGTGGTGACAGAGGTGGGATCGAATTCATTATCATCGTGGACTGAATTTCTACCATGCGGATCAAGATGAAGATGCATTGGATGGCAACATGTTAATTGGCGTTTTTTGAGAGCCAAGACGGTCATGCGGCCTACAAATGGACTCTTTTGCAACGCGAACAAATCGCATTACATCAACGCTGCTAAGTATATGTTTGTCATCCGCAAGTTGATCAGTACTGTTGTGCGCCAGTTATTATATTCCTGTATGATTTCGTAATTCTGGTTGTTAACCAATTGAGCTACAGAATCGAAGCCTATTGCCATCATTTCTATGGAGTTAATATCATTGAAAATATCTTTTTATATTAAGTGGACCCTGGTTGCGCCACTGATTCATCTATAAATCAAGTTCGCACGCATATTATAGGAAAAATTGACAATTCATTAAACATTGTAATAGGAAACCAGGATATTTCGTTACGTCCCAGCCTCCTAACACGTCCAACATTGACTTTTATCAGAATCTCTAACCTTTTGAGGTTCGGTGCGTAAATAAAGAATTAAAGATACTATTCATGGGTTTTAATGTTTATTACTCCGTTCAAATATATTTATTCAAATATAAATAAAGAAAAACGCTTACAACAACGAGTAAGATGTTGATTATTATGTGTTAAGAGACGTATAAAGAGACGTATATATATATTCATTTGGGACAAGTGTACTTAATCATTTTCTCGTGATAATATCACCGTGATTTGCGATTATAAAACCTCCTGCAGAATTGCAGCATAAAATGAGCATTTTCATAACATTCCCTTATTGCTACCATGATAATTGCAATAATAATGGAGTTTGCTACAATTTTTACGAACTATGTGCGAAAACAACGACAAAAATATCTGAAACTACAGGAGATTTTCCTGGGTATTAATATCAAAACAGAGCATCAAATTGAAGATCAACACAAGCGATGATAAACTTAAATAGCCAAATATCTCCTAAGTCAAGTTGTCAGAAAGAATCATAAAATATAAGTCAAGTTGTCAGAAAGAATCATAAAATATATACAAAGCCAATTTGAAAGTTTTTGGTAGTATTTACAAACTAAGCTGCTATAAAATAGATCATCTGCAAGAAGTCAGTAAGGATTACTGTGTCACTACATGTGATATGTACATCAAGCGTATACAGATGCTTCCGGCCTTCCTGAGAAATTTTTTCCCAACTGTATGATGCTATATTAGGTTACAAAACCTAAAAAACACGTTCGTTGTTCTAATTCAGGCAACATCGAACAACAACGAAATAACTGTGCATTGATTTTTGACAACTGTGCACAAAATAACTGCCAAAAATTTATCGTTAAAAGTCACCGAATAATTTTAAAATATTTGTTTCCAAAGCCTGATAACAGCCTGATAACAAAATTTCAAATACGCGAGGCAACAGGAATTCGAATCACAACTAATTGTCTTCAAATCCCCATAATCGATTTGCATTAATATTGATTCGATTCGAAATTTTAAAACTTACATCCCTATTCACATCGCAAAAGTGCATTTTAGGTACAATTCCACTAAAGAATGGTGCTAACTGAAACTTCCCCTTCGCCGATCTAGTCGATGACAGGGGCAGTTTCCCAGAGGGAATTGCAACTATAAAAATAATGACTATATTATCTACAAAGAAAATTTCAATATTATAAAATCATTTGAAAATTCCGTTATTACAACTATTATTGGTTCTAGTCGATGACAGTGGCAATTTCCCCAAGCGTTTCCTGGCACTGAAAATAACGATGAAATTATCTACAAAGATTTTTTCAAAGCGTTGTGATTGCGTTTAAACATCATATTCACTCGTATTCATCGGGTTCATGTACGGACTTTCGTTTTTCACTTCATGAAGTCTACGTTCCTTTATCTCTTCATAGTAATGTGGGATTTCATATCCTTCTACGCGCGATGATGTTTCGTTGACTGTTGGACTGGCTGATGATGATGGCAAAGACGATTTGTTTGTAGATTGAAGCACTTTATTGTGATCGATAGTTGGTTCGTATGCGCTTTCACTGACTCTGTGTTCCGTTGTGTTTTGTTTAGACTTGTTCCTGAAATACCAATAAGGAATGGTTGGGTTGCGTGAAGTTTAGTGCAATAAATAAATGTCATAAAAAAATTAATGTTCGAAGCGCAGGAAGAAAGTAGTAGAATGGAGAGCCTATATTTCTTTCAATCTATATCATGTTGTACAAGGTTATTTACTTTTTTGTTTTGTTTTTCAGTGCTCAATGAGTCTGCATAATTCATTCGAAATGCGGATTATTTCCAAAAAAGAACTTACGAAATTTAAGAAATGACCAAGTCAAATTGAAATTGGATATAAATATATCCGGAGTGTCCTCACGGGAAATTCATGCCGTCAAATATGAACCGGAGTTATCCACACCTTAGCAGCACGAACCACCAGTAGCCCACTCTCGGCAGATTCAATGGAAGTGGTGGATTGTTTTACTTTCGACCGGGGCAGATACCACCAATGGAACTCCAATTTGTATCGCTTTAGTCCTCTGAGTGCAATTTGCACTACATTTATGTAAACCTCTCTGCCACCAAGTAATCGTTGAGGTAATTCCTCTCAGGCGCCACTTTTAAATCTGCGCAGAGTAAATTTTAATGAAAAACAAATTCAATAAGATTTGCTCTGATTGGGACTTCATACCTTTCCATCCTTTTCCGGATGTAAATTCCAGCACCGAAGGTTACTCCTGCCAGTATGAAAGCTCCAATCGTCATCAATATCAATGGTAATGTCTGCGTGGAAGCCTGGGGTGTAGCTGTGAATAAGAATGGATATGAATGATTTTTGAATTTTATTCGACAATTCCATTTAATAGATATATTGGTTTATGATTCTACTGTCCAATCTTCGGATATTTTTGCGCGTAGAAACTACCGTTATGAATACTGCAGTGTTCATATAGGATAGGACAACACTAAATGTGTATCTACAGTCGCACTTCAATTGGTATTGTCTGGTGAACGAAACTGAATTCATCGAAATGCACGAAGTTAAGAAATACACGCTAGAAAGCAGTTGTACGAGGAAAATAATCCCGACCGGTTTAATAGATAACAAAAAATGAACAGAAGCGCAATTACCGGTATCGGGAGACATTTTGTGCCACTCACACAGCTGCGCTCTGGCAGAATTTCACACAGTATTTCCTATGCGCAAAAATATTCGATTCTGAATTGTTCTTCTACAGTTGGCGCAATATTCATTAGCAGGAATAAATCAGAAAATATTTTCTCTCGTGGAAAATACTGCACTTCAACGTGCAACCGATATTACACTTACTCCAATATTGCTTTATACGGATGAGAACACTATAATCAACTGAAAATGCAGGTTTTGCGAGAGACAATGAAAACTTCTGACTAATATGGTTCAATACACGGCCTGCCATCTAAATATTTCGCTTTATTCGCATTGAGTCAATTGCCCACCATTTACCTCCGCAAACAGTATACGTATACTTGAAGTTGATTCCATATATTCTAATCGTAGTCTTATAATAAACAAGCAAAGACATCTCATCTTTAATGCATCAAAATTTACTTGTGTAATTTCTGAAAAATTATAAATTTTCGATTCTGTTTATTTTGAATCGCTGTAATTTATGAATTTATTCACCAATCACAAATCGAATTTTTTGGACAAACTTTACTATTATCAGCACAAGCTTACCTCCACAATCAGTGTAATTATACTTGAAGTTTATACCGTGGAGAGATTTGCTTTCACTCCCAATGTTGAGTACTATACTTTGCGGCCATTTATTACCTTGCAATATTGTGCATTTGGAATCGAAATCTCGACTGCATATATGATGTGACTGAGTCGCAACGTAGATAAAGCATGGATCAGGTTCTGATTGAGTGTGGGATCGGCAGTAGGAGGTGCCTAAAAGTTACCAATGTTGTTGAATAAGAATATAAAATGTATCATACTATAGGGAATAACATATTCCATTATTTTTCCCTTTTTCTAATTATCATGACAAAGAGAATTTTGCGCGTTGCGAAGTTGTCGAAGGTTGCACTAAAAAATATAGGGTAACGGCATGAAGCAAAGTTGCGGTGGAGAGTTTCTACTCGATGCAGTACTATAGCGTTTCAGTCCTGGATAGAAAAAGTTCATGTTTTTGATTATTTGTATCTCTTTGCATATTTCTTCGTTGTTAAAAGATTTATTTAAGTTGCTTCTTTCAGAATGCATTTCATGTGAAAATTTTGTATCAGAATGAACAAAGCACTCACCATCAGGTAATAATAAGTAGCCGTCATCTCCACATCTGTCTGCATTATGATTCACAAAAAAAAAGGTGATATCGAGACGAAACATAGCGTTTATGTAACTTGGTTGGCTGAAATCCCATCTGCATATGTCTCCCGGGATGTACTTCCCTACTGTTTCAATTGTGCCAGATAAATTATTCAATGTTTTCACACACGTTCCACCAAATAAAGAGCATGTTCCGGTCGCAACAGACGGCATGAAAGCTTTGGATAAGACGCAAGAATAGTAAGCGAAAGAATATGAGGGTCAAGTAATGCATTCCCAGTGGTTTTGAAAAAGCAATTAATATTGAAATTCAAGGAAAACTTTTAAATGTTTTCCGGCGCTTTCATCGCTCATCGATTTTCTAATTAATAACACTTATTAGCCGAATTAAACCTTCAAAATAGTCTTATTTTAGGCATTGAAGTTTTTTCCAATTTTCAAATTGGCTTTTGGTTTTAAAATTATTTGATGCCACTCGCTAATGAACCTGCCGGGTAGATTACAACCATTAACTCCACGCAAAACTGGTACATCAAGTCGGCCCCGAGCAAATTATTATTTAAGCTGGCATAGCGAAAATAAATTGACAAAGCTACTCGAAATCAGCCGGAAGATCACCGATCCGATCGGATTTAGAAGCTGCGGCAGAATATTATAAACGCATAGCATAGTAACTTTTAAGCTATTACAATACTGTTCCATTAAACTCATAACAATGCTTCTTCCTTGTTTTCACACAATATCTCAGATTCCAACTGTGAAACGCTAATACAAAGGTCATGGGGAAACACCGTGGACATACGAGTATTTTTTTTTGGAAGTTCGCAGAAGGAAAATTGACAATTTTTTTTATAGCCACTTCTTAGTGTGGATCACCCTGTCCAAGGCGCTGTAACAGAGGCCACTTATAGATGGACAGGGTTACAATTACTGGAAAGATATGATCTTTTCATTTTCGGCTTAGCCCACCCAAGTTATTACACCCTGGGTTGAGTGGTGGGCATGGATAAGCGAGCCGGGACAGTTTGGTTTATGTTTGGAGCAAGGGCGACGCGCTACAGGTGACAACTGATACGTAATTGACGCCTCCCCCGTTCAATTGCTTTAAAATGTAGGATATCAGAAAATTTTTCGTAGTGATTGTCGGCTACTTAGGGGCTTAAAGACTCATTTTTAATTTTTTGCGCGAATTTACATGACTTTACTTTGACATATGATAAAATGCTTGCTAGTTTTAGCTAAATTTTTACTCCTATGGCGGCGACGTCACGATTTTTAACAGTAAATTTTGCTTTCGAAGTTTTAACCAAGTCACTGGCCGTTATATTTTACCTAGTTTTATCTTAGTGATTATAATTCTATTTGGCAAACGATAAACTCGAATATCTGGAGTCCGGACTCTAGACGCTCGTATGAACTAATTGAATATATATGGTATGGGAAGGGGCGGTCCTTTATTGGGTTTGTGTTTGGAAGTCTTTTTTTGCTCGTAACCTATATTATAACCATAAAGCAACATAGCCAAAAATAGTAAAAGCGTATAGGAGATTGAGTTTCCTTGGCGGGTTCTATTAAAATTAGTCCAACGCGATTTAACAAAAATAAAGCATCAATGGTTTCTTAGCAGAACTTCCTATCTGACGGGGAATTTGATCGCGTCACTAAAAATTATTATCGTATTCAAATTTCGAAAAAATGCGAAATGAACTAGAAATTACTATTATTTTTTGTTAATTTTAATTCATCCAGGCGTTTTTTGTACCTAACTTTCAAATCAGAATATCGGAAATAAGAAATTTCATTCCTCAGGGGATGTTCAAAATTAGTAATCAGCTCAAACAGTGCTATCACATCATTTTCGTTTCCTTTTTTCCCATTGTGTACCGTCTAATCTCGATTGCGATCTGTGTAGTTTTTTTTAAACGACAAACAACAGCGTACGGCCCTACTTACAAAACAGTGGTAGGTGATTTTACTATCGCCCAGGGCAGATACCTTTCACTGGATGTTTTCCAATGCCTCCAACATATGAATTAGCCCCCCGTCGTATAAATAGCTGTTTTTGGCTCCCTTTAGACGCTGTTTCTGACTTTGCATATTCAGTTCAATTCTTTTCAAAGTACAAGAGGAAAGTTTCTGGAACTACAAAAAATATAAAACATCCATTGCGGGCATTGGGCTGTTGCTTCACGATTTACTGTGAAAATGCATCTTTTATCACATTTTTGCCATAGCGTGATGTCATATTTGTCCGCCGTGATGATGTCATAACTGCATCACCAATTTTTTAAAATTTTGCGTTGATTGCAATATTTACTTTCGGGCGTGAGAAGATCACGGCAAACCACCTCTGACAGGAGGTGGATCTTACAAATCCAGCAACCATTTTCATACTTTCATCGGGTCTTGTGATGCTAAGATTATGAAGTTCATCACAAAATATACAGCTATTTTTCTCTGGTGAATCCACCATTCATTCTCGACCTAATTTTGGGGGAAATTATCTTCAATCGGTAATTGGAAAATACTAAATTTGCATCTGATGTTAAAAATATCATTCTGAATCGTGGAAAAACCTTTTCTGAGAAAAACCATTATGACGTCGTATCTTGGGGACGACCAAAATCGCGAATTTCGATACCTAAAGTATCATATCCCAATATATGGTGCTTCATTCCGGAAAAGGGTTATTTCTCGACTTAACAAACCTTGCTATGTTGCAAATTCACCTGTTAGAATAAGTGCAGTGATCAACTGTCGCATATCCATTCTCTACCACTGTGTAGTCTTCGTCGTCCTGTATATGAATAACACTAAACGTTCAGTTCTATTCATATCAACCTCCTATTTGGTTTTTAATATATAAGTCACAGCTATTCATCAAGTTTGGTAGACTTCCAAGGACGATTATATAACGTAGCGTAAAAGATGATTAATCGCAAAGAGCAACACAATGATACATTATGTTTCATCATATTTCTTCAGACATATTGGTGTGAAATGAGTGCATTGACTGTACTGCAACCACTACGTATTTTACAACACGAGGATGAATACTTTTATGTTATGCACGGAGCTACAGCACACGGGCCGCGGTGGCGTGATGAAAGCGACGATAGCTGCCGAACATAATGCCTAATAAATGACGCCGGTTCAAACCTCGGCAAAGTACGTTCATGACCGAACCGAACGAAAAAGACGTCAAAGAGCAATACACACACGGTTCCCACACTGGATGGAATAGAAAGACGCAAGATAAATCTCGTAACCAGATATGATTGTAAACATTTCTGCGGATGATAATATTATATAGTAAAAGTAAAATTTGTGCGTCACACTTGGTAGATTTCCATGGGCGATTATATAACGCAGCGTTGTAGATTATTAATTGCAAAGAATAAAAATGATACATTCTCTTTCCTGATATTACTCAAGAGCCCGGACACTTCGGTATGCCTTGTATGCGAGGGTATTGCTGGAGACCTGAAAAAGAATCATGTCCACCACTCAACCCAAAGTGTAATAACTTGGGAAGGCTACGCCGAACAGGAAAATCTAATATCTTTCCAGCAATTCTGACCTTGTCCATAACCGAAAGTTACAGGAAAGCAATTTTCATAGAAAAATGAGCGGTATTATCATTTTTTAAAAAAAAATGTGGGTCACCTCCCTCAAAAATTTCTGAACGTGCGCCATTGAGGGCGAGAATAAAAAAAATATTTATTTGCTTTGGCAATAAACAAACTAGCAAACAAAATTCAAAAGGTTACTGGCCCTGATTTAACCAGTTGCAGCTCTAAGAATTGTTTACACTGGTTCAATGGTTATGTGTGAAATTTCTTTGGATACAAATTTGCATAAAACAGCAGAAACTATGATAAAAGAATGTGAAATTAGAAGTAGAGATTGATAGCAAAAATAGTGTATGGAAGTATAGAGCGAAAATATTGAGTATATAAGCAAAATATAGCACCAGTAACTTCACTTTAATTGTAAAACATAAAAAACAAAACTGAACCACTGAAAAGTGCAGTGAGTGGTGTGTGCCCCGGACTTCAATAACCATTTATCATTTCTTGGGGAAATCCACTCTTATTAAGCACAATGTTGCATGGCATATAAAATCATGATTTAGAGGAAATTCTGTCTGAAAATACAGAATGCATGTCATACCGTCATAGATATAAATAATAATGAAATGATATTCATTTGTACTAATGAGCGTACATGTGTAGCCAACTTTTGCCTAGAGTACATATTTTTTTTTTTTTGAAAAATTATTCGACTAATTATGGTCGTGAATCAATGCGGCGAATTCAGTCGTTCTCACATCCCAAGAAAGCCAAAGTTGCATTCTCTGAGGAATGAGGGACGGTGATAGCCTTAGGCCTCACTGAAGAATTATAATATATCAATTGACAAATACAAAAAATTTAAGAAGAAAACTGCGTCATAGCAAACACTGAGACACTAAAACATTTGAAACTCACTTTCTGTCTTCACTGATTTCTTCGATACATATTTATTATCATATTGGGTCCGTTTACGTCTATCAAATGGGCCGTGACTTAGAAAAGTTTAAAATCCACTGGTCTTGTATGTATCGTGTTCCCATGGAAGTTCAAAGATATCAGGTTCAAGTTACAGCGAGAATCAGGGAGCTACCTCAGTCGACACCTTCCAAGGACACTGAGACTTAAATAATAGTTTGCCCATAAGACTTTGCTCAGGGTGATTCACTCAAATGATTGGCAATACAATAAACAAAAATAGTGAAAAGAAATCGATCCTTGTTCAGATTCACTCTAGGACTTGTAGTTTAACAAACATTGCTAATAGTGGTTCAAAGATTGGGGCTGGGCAAAACCGAATCATTTGGAATTCTAATCTGATTCGAATAATTTGCCGAATCGGATCGAATCACTAATTCTATGCAGATAAATAATATCCCATTTTTACTATTATAACTTGGTTTGTTGTGAAATTGAAAAAGTTCATAGTTCATAGTATATTTTCAATTCACCCAATATTCATATTTTACCGAAGAAATATAATCGATTTGATCAAATCGATTACATTTTGTCGTTAAAAATGAGAATACTAGTTTGTTTAACAAGTTCTTGTTCCTGTGAACGATTCACGATCGATTCTTATAAATCTTGCTTCGAATCGATTCGAATCACCGATTCGAATTGCCCAGCCTTATCAAAGATCACGTAAAATTTCTTTGGATAGAAATTTGTATAAAACATTAAAAACTGTAATAAAAAAGTATAGAATATAAGATTCGATAATACAGATATATGAACACATATATTCTTTCAGAAAAAAAATATAAGTAGATAAAATACTGATAATACGTGTTGAGATAAGAATATGATAAATATTCGTTTGCGCTTGTACTAATAAGTGTAAAGTAAATGTGTACGACATTTGTACCTGAAAAATATTCTGGAATTTTTGAAACATTTGTCGATTAATTTTGGGGGCAATAGTCGTAATGCAGTGGTTCTAAATGACGAACCTTGCGAGCGTGTCTTTCCAAGTCACATTGTGAGAGGTTTTCGCAGTCTTCAGAGTCAGTCAAATGGGACATGATTTAGAAAAGTTGAAGAAGTAAGAACTACTGGTCTCGTATTCCACATGGAAGTTTAAAGACATCAGGTTCAAATTAAAGTCCGCTTATATAAGGGGTAGGGTGATTCAGTCAAATAATAGTGAATGTCAGTGGCAATAATTGTTCAGAGTGATTCACTTAATCACTTGTAAAAAAAAAAAATTGTACACAAATTCGTATAAAACAACAGAAACTATAATTGAGAAAGTATATAATGCAAAATTTGAAAATACAGACACATGAAAATAAGATCATGTGAAATTTCTTTGGATAGAAATTTGTATTAAACATTAGAAACTGTAATAAAAAAGTATAGAATATAAGATTCGATAATACAGATATATAAAAACATATATTCTTTCGGAAAAAAAATTTAAGTAGATAAAATACTGATAATTCGTGTTGAGATAAGAAAAAGCAGCAACTGAATATGATAAATATTCATTAGCACTTGTACTAATAAGTGTAAAGTAAATGTGTACGACATTTGTACCTGAAAAATATTCTGGAATTTTTGAAACATTTGTTGATTAATTAAGGTTGCAATAGTCATAATGCAGTGGTTCTAAACGACGAACCTTGCGAGCGTGTCTTTCCAAGTCACGTTGTGAGAGGTTTTCACAGTCTTCAGAGTCAGTCAAATCGGACATGATTTAGAAAAGAAGTAAGAACTACTGAAGAAGTAAGAACTACTGGTCTCGTATTCCACATGGAAGTTTAAAGACATCAGGTTCAAATTAAAGTCCGCTCATATAAGGGGTAGGGTGATTCACTCAAATAATAGTGGATGTCAGTGGCAATAATTGTTCAGAGTGATTGACTTAATCACTTGTATGTAAAAAAATTTTTGTATACAAATTCGTATAAAACAGCAGAAACTATAATTGAAAAAGCATATAATGCAAAATTTGAAAATACAGATACATGAAATAAGAAAAAATTGTTGGAAGTAAAAAAAATACACTAATTATAGAATAAAAAGCGTGAATTTAACTGAAACAAATGACTCAACTACAGTAACAGCCATTTATTTGTAGGAGCACCGAAAATGCAAAGTAGCGATGCAATATACAATTTATTAGGATTTCTTTGGAATAAATGCAATATAACACATGAAGAAATTTGGATAGCAGATAAAACGGCCCACCATCACACTCCTAATAAACGATATGCAATTAAATAAAAACAATAACAGAACGAGACTAATGTCCACTCATCGATCATTAATTCCTCAGAGCAATCATCGTGTTAGATTACTTACAATTACTGAAAAAATATCATCTTTTCCTGTTCGGCTTAGCCTACCCAAGTTATTACACCCTGGGTTGAGTGATGGGCATGGATAAGGGAGCCGGACTCGCCGAGGCTCGAACCAGAGATCTTCAACCTGCGATGCCAACATCCTTAACCACTAGTGAGTGGTCTTCTATGTATCATAGTTTAATTGCTTTAATATGTCACCATCTTATCCCTTTTGCCTTCAATGTATCGAGGATTCTGCGGATGTGGTCAGAATCGACATCCTCATTCCTGTGAAAATAATAAGCACATTGGATATATCATTACTAAATTTGGGAACAACTAACGGCCACTTATTAGCAAAGAGTCGCTACAATATCTAGTACCAGCAACTGCACTCTAAACAGAAAACATCCCGAATGGAACTGAACCGCAATGGTAAAATGCAGTGAGTGGTATCTGCCCTGGGCGATAGTAAAACCATCTACCACTTCTAAACTTATGGCCATAAGAGTCTAAATGCAGTGGTTTCTCCTAAATTTAAGCCATGTTTAAGATATTTGAAATATAAAAATTGAATCAGTTAGAGGAATTCAGCGTATATATATATATATATAAAACAAGCAATAGCGAACTCTATAAAAAGGTTCAAAATCATCAATACTGCTATGAAATAGCAGTGTTGATGGTTTTAATCCTTTTTGTCCATCCGAAGAAAATGACATCAATATTTCAGACACCCCAACAAAACCAACAACTTTTGCAATCATTGAACGATGCGAAAACGATTTCATTGTTTTGGTACAAAAGATTGAATTTCTCAATGCAATGTTGCGCATCATCACAGTGGTATCACAGTTCAATGCTACAAAATACAGCACAATCATGATTTTGGGTTGAAAGGTGCAATTTTTTTTACAACCACTTCTTAAGAGTGGATCACCCTGTTAAAGGCCTTGTAACAGCAGCCACTTATAGACGGACAGTGTTTTAGCCTACCCAAGTTATAATACTCTGGGTTAAGTGGTGGGCAAGGATATGTGAACCGGACTTGCCGGGGCTTGAACCCGAGATCTTCAACCTGCGATGCCAACATGTTTAACCACTAGGCCATCGTACCCACAAAATAATAGTGACAAAGTACACAACACTAGTTTGCAATTATTTATCAATGTCACCTTCTTATCCCCTTCGCATCCAATGCATCAAGAATTCTGCGAATATAGTCGGAATCGACATTCTCATTCCTAAAAAAACAATGAGATGAGTATAGGTCCCAAACTTTAAGACTTTTTTTATTAAAGCTGTTTCGCGCATAAGAAGTAGGAAGCCGCAACAAAAAATTTTCGGTTTCAGGGTCGGATCAAAACAGCAAATACACTTATTTTAGAAAAATTTCATTAAAATCAAATCGCAATTTTATTTTGGTAATTTTGAACTTATGCAAAAATCGAATAAATTAATTTATGATTATAACCAAACATGCTCACATTTTCGATTTAGATCAGAAATTGTTTGTTTTTTAAAAAAAAATCACCCGATTCGAAACTGGAATCTGTACGAGAGGTCGTAGTTTGCCATATGATCAAGTTGTATACTTCTATATCTTCCTTCTACCACAGGAGACAGTTTCGAATCAGGGTGAAGGTTTTTGGCTTATCATGTTTCAAATTTTTCCTGGTTGGTGGAGGAAGTCGTAAGCAAGACTTAGGTGAACCACCGTGCTTTGGCAAGGCATCCAGCAGGCCCCTCGCATATAATCATCCTCCCTCACGGGATCGAACCTACGTCACGATCAGAGATGCTTAGCTCGAAGCATATTACAAACACTTCAGCGATTGAGCTAACCGTGCCCTCCAAATGAAGAGCTACAACTTTGAACCTTTATTTTTGGGAATTTTGACGCAGAATGGATGGGAATTGGCAGCCTATTCTAAATTCCTCAAAAGTTCTGTAATCTGGAAGGCGCCCAGCCAAGAGGGGGTTTGGGTGATTGAAAAACCCTTTACCTGCATTTCCAAATGATATAAAGTTGAAACAATTCTAATTTGGGTCGTAATCTTATCCTTATAGCAGGAGGATCCAAAACAAACAGAATATTCAAAAATGAACAAATTCAATATAGTAAGATTCTTGATTTTAGATATATTTCAGAATAGTGACCAACGAAAATTTGTGTCCTTATTGCATAAATAGGTACAAATTCGAAAAAAATAAAATCATTTTTGCTTTCCAAATTGATGTTGTTTCACAAACCCATGAAAATTGTCAACTATCATCATGTTTTTTTAGATTTTTATTTCTTGAAATGCTATTTCTTGAAGTGCTATTTTTCATCAACAATACGACTGAATTTAGACTGTGGGCCTGATGGTTAAAACATGTGGGAATCGCAGGTTGAAGATCTTGGGTTCGAGTCCCAGTGAGTCCGGCTCGTTAATCCATGCCCACCACTCAACCCAGGGTATGAAAACTTGGGTAGGCTAAGCCGAAACGGAAAGAATCATATGTTTCTAGCAATTCTAACCCTGTCCGTAAGTGGCTGCTAGCACAAGGCCTTAGGCAGGGTTATCAACTCCAAGAAGTGGCTATAAAGAATCCATATTTCATTTTCAAAATAATTTTTTCAGAATGTATTCGCAATAGTGCAATATTAGGTTATGGCCATCCCTGTCTAATGGTAATACATACTTAGAGGCTACGGCTGCATTACTACAAAATCAAAATGCATAATTAGGGCTGGGCAAAACCCAATCATTTAGAATTCGAATCTGATTTGAATAATTTTTTCAAATCGGATCGAATCACTAATTCTATGTAAATAACAAATATCCCATTTTTACTCTTACATCTTGTCTCCATCATGGTTATCAAAGATTGATAGTTTGTAGTGTTTTTCACCTCACACTACATTGTCAAAGAGCAACAATTTTCATATTTTAACGGCAAAATACAATCGATTTTGGTCAAATTTGACCAAAATCGATAACATTTTGTCGATAAAAATGAAAATCCTAGTTTATTTAGCAAGTTTTTGTTCCTACGAACGATTCATGATTGATTCGGATCACCGAATCGAATTGCCCAGCCTTATGCATAATGCAGTGTTAGCGGGAGAACAATCCTCCTCTCCCTCTACGTTTACTCACGTATTAGTGATATGAGGAATGTCTGTATTCCATATGATCTGACCTCGACCAAAGATGTCAACTTGGACCTTGAAAAGTAATCCTTGTTTGAACGCTGTCTCAAGTTTGTTGTGAAGCATTGCGAGTCTCGACCAACCAGGCAAATATTCAGTGAATTCTGCTGCTTCGTATGAAACTCCCTGGAAGAAAAATTTTAATAATTTATTGTGAAAAAAGTCATTGTTGTGCAATGCATTTAGCCACTGGCAATAAATGAAAATAAAAAGGTTCAAGGTGAGCATATGCATGGGCCAGAAATAATATTGCATAGTCCGTGATTTCAGTGATATTTTCACTCAAAACAAGGCCGGAAGCACCACCTGAATGGAACCAACGAACGGCCACTTTACCGCAAAGAGCTATAACAAAATATACATCCCGAACCACTATGGTAAAATGCAGTGAGCGGCATCTGTCCTGGGCGATGTAAAATCATCTGCAACCTTTTTGTTTCTTTTCGGTTGCCTGTTACAACACGCTGGGAATATGTTATTCTATTTTAAAGCATGTATTCACGACCACTGCTTAAATAGTGGTCAAGTATTAGCATTGGATAATATACTAGTCGGAATTGGAAAAGAGAAATGTTCATATTTCCTTGGCTTAATAATATTGCGGTGCCCAGTTAGCTCAATCAGTGAAGCGTTGAGAATACGCTTCGAGCTACGCATCTCTGATCGTCAAGACGCAGGTTTAAATCCCACGAGGGATGATGACTATATGCGAGACTATATCCACCAACCAGGTCCATGCAAGCGAAAAATGAGAAGAAATAGGATAATCCAAAAACCTTCACCCCGATTCAGAATTGACATCTGCATGAGAGGTCGTGGTTCGCCATATTATGATTAAGCTTTATTTTCGGCTTTCCTCTTCCGCAGGATAAAAATTTATATATATATATATATAAATTTATTATATCCTATCCTATACTAGTCAAAATTAGAAAAGAGGAGTGTTTATATTTTCCTTTCCTCTGGCTTGGGGAATACAGGCCATTAGGATTTCATGCAAAAAATCTCAATTAAAGTTGATAAAATATATAATTATTATTCAACCAGTTAAACTCACCATCAAACACCCAGCTGGAAAGGAGTAAGTGAAGACATCAGTGGACAATTCTTCATACCCAGGCATTGATTTACAAAATTTTCTTCGCGTCATCTTCCCATCAGATGGCTGTTGATGAATGGTTCTTAGATGAGAAGAATTTTGACTTGAACACCGACTTGATCCAGCACCTGTTAAAAATAAATGAAGGGTAGAAACAAGGAACGATAGATCATGATTATCTACAAGATAATGATTAACTTTGAGCCCTGTATCTACAGGCCTTAGAATAGTCCTAATGTATTGTTGTAAGAGGCGACTAAAAGAAAAAAAGTGGTAGATAGAAGACTTTACCATCGCCCAGGGCAGATAGTATTCATTGCACTTTAACATAGCAGTTCAGTTACTTTTGAAATGTTTTCTACTCAGAGTGCAGCTGCTGGTACTACATCTTGTGGTAGCTTTTTGCTATTGAGTAGCCGTGAGTTGATTCCTTTTCAGCACCTCTCCTGGCCTTGCTCAGAGTGAATTTCATCCTACAACCTAGCCCCTTAAGGAAATGGCTGCCATCAAAAGGAAATTTAGCAAATGTGCAATATGTCCTGATATATATCTTTGAGTAGATGATTAAAATCCTGAATGTACTGTGGCACAAAAACTTCGGAAAAGGGTTCAAAATCATTAATACTGCTATGAAATAGCAGTGTTGATGGTTTTGAAGCTTTTTTGTCCATCTGAAATAGACGACATGAATATTTCAGACACCGAAAAAACCAATACTCTGCCACGAACCGTTTTTAGGATATTACTTATTTAGTGTGTCCTATTATCCAAACTACTGTATTTTCCTGAGAAAATATTTCCAGCAGAAAATAAAATAAATCATCACGAACAGTCATGGAGGACCATCGACCCATATTTTGTAAAATCATTCGCAACGTCCTGGATCAATTTTTCGTACTTATAACAGACTTCATGTCAGAATAAATAAAAATATCGGAGAATAAGTTATAAAAATCACCTTTCTCAAATTCGAATTATTTAGTAAAATACTGGATCTTCAGCTTAGAGTTTGTTTGTTCGGAGTAGTAAAATCTATGAGCGAATATTTAAAAAAATATGAGAACATGTCAAAGTTATCACTTTAGAATCTGGTCAAATTCAAGCTGCAAAAATAGATAGAACATTTGGTGCAGTCTTGGTGAGGTGTGGAAGCGATTCATTGGGCATTACTTGATTTTTTTATTAATTAATTAGTAATTTCAATACCATTCGATTGATCTCGCAACTTCTTACCAACTTGTTTTTTCAACTTTTCATATTCACTCTTCATTTTTATTGTTTCTCGCTCTCTTTCCGATTCAATTTGACTCATTTTCTTTTCGTATTCCCTTTTCATATTTTCAGCCTCTAGTTTTGCTCTCTCAATGTCTTTGCCTCGCTTCTCTATTTCTTTGTTCGTATTACTCAACGCAACACCTTATGAGATAATAGAATATTATGAATAGCCATAGTAGAATGACTAATATATTGGGCAGGATGAATGGGACTGGGCAACTCGATTCGGAGAGTTGAAGTAGAGATTATTTGAATCAATCATGAATCGGTCACATGATCACAAACTTGCTAAATGAAGTGGAATTTTTAACGACAAAATGCAATAGATTTTGAATCAAATTTGACCAAAATCTATCGTCTTTTGCCATTAAAATGAAAATTTCCGCTCTTGGACAGGAGTGCAATTGAAAATACAGCGCTTTAAAGTCGTTTATGCTGAAATTTGTAATCCTTAACTGCAATTTTCCTAATTATTATAATGGACACAATAATAGCAACATTAAAAATGGCATATTTGATATTTTCCTGGAATCAGTGATTCGATCGGATCCGAAAACATTATCGGTTCGAATTCCAAACGACCCCGTTTTGCCAAGCCCTAATTATAGAGCCTGTCAAACCTAGGGGGAATGTATGTGAAGAAGTCCTTCTAATCTCCTTAGAATCTATCAATTAACGCAATTTTGATTTCAGTTTTTTATCGTAATTTTCAATTTAAAATACCTGATATATTCATAAGAATTTTCTCGCTATTTTGCCACATATTATTTCTTTTTTGTTTTCATACTTTATATTTAATCAACCTATTAGTTTTTCCATTTATATATTATCGTACATGTATTTATATATTACATGTATTTTTCCACGAAAAAAAAATTCAATTCAAATTTTGATTCCGATAGTATTATAATATTAAATTGTTTTTTGTTTCGCATGTTTCATAGATGGTCTGAACCTTCGCAGTGCGATGCACCGATGAATCACGCTCAATAGAGGATGTAAGGAGAATTTTTCTGCCAGAGAGGCCTAATATAGACTCAAATAACAAATCTATATTTTGTCATGCATGAGCCGTAGATGAAATGCAATCAATTGTTACTATTAATCTTGTTCAATAACGAGTTTACAGTTCATTATTACATAATTCAAGTCCTCTTTAATCCAAAAATACCCAAATACATGATATTTTTGTATGTATGTATGTATTTTGTATGCATTGAAAACGAAAACTGAAATCTTAATTCCCAAGTTGAAAAATTTCATTTGCAACTCAAAGACTTTCTCAGTTCTAAGATAACTTCACCAAGTGATTTTACACGACTCCCAATTGTTATTGCAACATGAAATTATTTTTAAAAAATATCTTACTCTGCCTAGGAAGTGAGAAGACAGCCTCCCCATCCAACCATTTATGTTCCTGGATTTGCTCCGAACTTGGTCGCTCTCGTGGATTAAATCGGAGCATCCATTGAACTAAATCTTTAAGATCACCTTCCAGTTTGCTCAAATCACGCCCTTGGTCCCGTTTTATGCTATAATTCCATGTGTGTTCATCTTCCCCAAATGGGTGTTCACCTTCTGTCCATATAAAGTTAATCACAAGTCCAGCCGAGAATATGTCAGCTTGTTTTGATATGACATCGGCATTGTATGTTTCTGGAGCTCTCCAACCATCTGTGCCGATACGCCTACTCGTTTGTTTCGTTACAGATCGACCTTTTCGTAACTGTTTCCCTAAACCGAAGTCTATTATTTTAAGATTCTCTCCGTCTTTCGACACTAATATATTGTCAGGTTTTATATCTCGATGAATGACATTGTTCTTATGAATATGAGCAATGCCTTTGATAAGTTGTTTTATTAGACTAAATCTGAGCTCTGTGCTCAAAGGCTTTGTAGAATTCTTGATAAAGTCTGACAAGTTCTGAGGACCAAGTAACTCCATTGCAATGAATATATGTTCAATTGGACCAGTCTTGTAAACTCCAGTTTTCAAAGTGTATACCACATTCGGATGAGGAGGAATACGGACAATGATTTTGGCCTCTCTCTTATTCTGCTCAGTGAATTCGAGAGATTTTACGGCAATTCTTTTTTTCCCAAATTTACCATGAACCTGCCAACCCTTGTATACGTTGCCGTACTTTGATATTTTCTCCTTGTAATTCATGAAGAGAGAAGGCTCCAGTTCAATAGAATCTGAAAAAGAAAATTGCACTCGGAAATACGAAACGCAAGAAGGATCATAATCGTCGATGCAACATTATTATTCACTTGGAATTAAAATTTTGACTGCATACTTGTAAGAGTTTGTCAAGTACTTTTTAAGATGAAAAATATCTTTTTTCCGACAACAAGTGGAAGCTGACAAAGCCCTAATTCTTACTTTACTTTTCAAATGACAGAGCGATAGAATGCTTATTCTCTTTGGGTGTCCAATATATCTACGTAATTTTCTTCAGATGTAAAAAAAACCTTCAAAACCATCAGCACTGCCATTCCAAAGCAGTATTGATGATTTTGACCACCTTTCTACAATTTTGCCACTACCAGACACTCAGGAGGATAAATTTATAAATCTTCCAGCTACAGATATACCATGAAATACTGCCCATTTGCCAAATTTTCTTCTCATGGAACCCATTTTCTTCGGGTTTCTGAGGAGCAAAGTAGCTGTCATTCTGCCGGTCGGTGACAATGAGAAATTATGTTCACAAGCAAAGATATCCAGATGTTAACAACCTGGGAAAAATTTCGCCATATCTTTCGTTTCATCTGCAGCATTCTTCGAATTTCCGTTTAAAGTTTCGCCAACAGATAAACCAGATTGATCAACATTGATGTTAGATCCGGAAATAACATTGGCTGTATGAATAGTATCACCTACAAAATAGACAATTTATAAAGATCAACCAATGAAGTTTACTCAAAACTGAAACTAAAAAAAGGTATTTTAAATTATTGACTCATAATCCTGTATGAGCTGTAGGTACGGGCTTTAGAATAGTCCCTAACGTATTTCCTGCGTGTCATAGAAAGCAAATAAAAGGAAGCAAAGAAGTGATCGAGGGTTTTAACATCGCCCAGGGCAGATACCACTCACTGCACTTTACAATGACAGTTACATCTAGAGTGCAGTTACTGATACTACATCTGGTAGGCTAGCTCCTTGCTATTGAGTCGATGTTGGTTGGTTCCCTTTGAGAGCTGCTTCTGAACTTGCTTAGAGTGAATTTCAATAGAAAAAAATATTCCAGCAAAACAATGGCATATGGAACAGGCAGGCACATTAGATGCACATTTTACATTTTACAATATATTTCATGTCCTCAAATATATTTTGAAATAAAAATGGTAGAATATTCACGTATTGCAATCGCACTCACCCTGTTTATTGTTAAAATTCAATGTCGGAGCAAAAACAACTCTTTGCCCATGACATGTTTCCATTAATGAACTTAAACCTTGCACTATGTTCGATTGCAAAGACAGACTCTCGTCAGTTGAACAGGTTTGTCGTAACTGCAATGCATTTTGAACTTTTGTTGGATCAACAAAAGTTGTAGGTTCATCCATTTCCTGTATCTTGGCAGATTCGGCCATTTTTTATTTTAGAAAGATAAACCCTGGCTTACATCAATTATGGAATACTTTTGTTATACTGTATACATTGCCATTAGACTATATTAAAAGTTGAAACCACAAATATTGATTTTATGATTAAAAAGACTTAGGAACAGAGCAAGAGTCTATACAGTAAAGAAAATTGAAAGTCATAAAAGTTCATATAAATAGCCCTGTTCGTATTCAGTATTGGTGTGCTCTTCAAGATCAGACTTAAAAATATACAAAGAGGTAACGTTAGATGGCCTTACTGGTACCATTACCCAGAGCAGAACAATTCACAGATAAGTTAACCATGGCTGTTCAAAATGTCCTTTCTGGATGTTTTACAATTAGGGATTAGTTACTGGTACCATATTTTGTACTTACTCTTGGCCACCTAAATAGCCGTTAGCTGATTCCTTTCGCTTAGATAGGGTGAATTTTAACAAAAAAACAAACACAGAACAGGGTCTTATCAGGAAAACATTCAGTCACTTGGATAGATTAAATTTTACTTAGTGCTTTTGCACAAATGCCTAAAATAACTGTTTAATAGGTATGTTGCATAATGATTTCAAATTAAATCCGGCAATGGGAGCTACGTTTTCTATTCTGTATTGAGAGCCAGGGAATATTTTACTTTCTTGAAAACTGAAAAGTTTCATTCTGCTCGTTCGTCATATATCTTTTAATTTTCCAGGCGTTGCCGATTCGATGGTAATTTTGTCTTCCCCAATATATTACACACTACGTCGATTCAAACGCACACTACGTCGATTCGATAACGAAATAGATTTGGCTTATACACAGTACCGTATAACGAAACGCGAAGCAAATCTATAAACAGCGACCGTTCCTGATGGGGACTTCCTTATTTATGACGTCATATGAAAGTTAAAATTTTAATAGAAAAAGACTTTATAAGTGATTATGACGTATTGTCATCGGCAGCTATGATTTGAAGAAGATAGTGAACTGGCTGGGATAGGACGAACACATTTTCTGATTCAAGTATTGGATATATTGCACAGGAACCAATTTATTTTGAAAATAATAGAGAGCACGACCTTCGTGAGTATGTTTTTTTTATCGAAATGCACTGTTCACTGATGTTGAAAAATCCACGGGAGATATCAATCAGAAGTCGTAATCCTAGACTTTACATTGGTCTCATTTCATTTTATCAAAAACATGACAAGATTGTCGAAATCAAATGCACGAATACGTTTGGAAAGGAACACGGGAAATCTTGGTTGGTTATTTGGCCTCTAATTTAGATATAGCGTCATGGATCATAAGAAATTGGACACTACACTCGTGTTTGTTTTTTTATGACTAGATTGTGTAATTTCTGTTTTCGAAATGTAGCCACCTGCTAATTTGAATATTGAGTGCAGGTTGAAGATCTCGGGTTCGAGTCCCGGCGAGCTTATCCATGCCCGCCACCCAACCCAGGGTGTAATAATTTGGGCAGGCTAAGCCGAACAAGAAAATATCTTTCCAGCAATTGTAACCCTGTCCGTCTATAAGTGGCTGCTATTACGGGGCCTTGGACAGGGTGATCCACTCTAAGAAGTGGCTATATAGAAAAAAAACTAAGAATCTCAGAGTAAAAACAGTTAGATTTGTATCTCGAACATCGGTGGCGTAAAGGGGCTGGCTCTTCAAAAAACCAGATCTCGATCTAGCACTTTTCTCTATATTTTTGTTCTTTTTGTTTGCATTTAGCTATTTCCTGTATATTTCTTTCGCATTTTTCTTATTTTATTTATTCAACCTCATCAAGGTCTCCTTGCTCGACGACCAGCATGTTGATCTCAGTCGACTATATAACTGTTTTTTTTTTATCATCTTATTGCCTAATGTAAAATGTGGGAATAAATTAATGAGTGGGCTGCGGTGGTGTGATGGGAGCGACGATAACTGCCGAACACAATACATAATGAGTGACGCGGGTTCAAACCCCAGCAAAGTATGATCAAGATCGATGAACGAAAAAGTCCTCAAAAAGCAATACACGCCGGTTGTTCCTAGGCGAGGTACTGTAACCCACAACCTTGGACGATGCTCGATAACCTTACCGGTTCCTCATTGGTTCCACACGGCATGGAATGGCAAAACGCATCATAAATATCGTAGCCAGATATAATTGTAAACATTGTTAATTGCAAACTGTGAAATAAAGTTGATTTCAATGTAAAAAAAATTAATGAATCAAACTATCTGTACAAATGTATTCGTTACTTCGACAAAGTTCACCTCTAATCCGATTTGAACTCGTGAAGATGTGAAAAAACAAAAAAATGCTGACAGTTAAAAATTGGTGAAGCTTTGGCAATACGCTTTTAGGTGCGCATCTCCAATGCCCTGGGTTTCAACCTCGATGAGGAAGGTGGTCATTAGTTGGTACCTTTTAAGAAGTGTTTTCGTGCATACCTAAAGCAAAGATGAATAAAAAAATATATACTGGTGATAACACTGATGAAAATAAAACATGAAAGAAATATACATTGAAACAGAGGTGTTGCGAATCTAGTCACACAGAATGTCGAAGATACAGTACAACTTTAAATCATTTTTCAAGGAACCAACTAACGGCCACTTAATAGCAAGGGGCTACCACAAGATATATTACCAGCAACTGCAAAATGAAACTAACAAATATGGTAAAGTGCAGTGAATTGCATCCATCCTGGGCGGAGGTGAAATCATCTACCATATCTTATTTTCGTTTTAGTCGCCTCTCACAACACAGAGGAAATACTGTAAGAATAATGATCTAATTAATCCAACAATGCCTGCCACCATCTGTCATAATGATACAATCTAGGCTAATTAGACACCAGATGTTTCCATTCTGAAAAAAGATATATAAAAAATATCAATAATAAATTCGGTCACTTTTAAAAAACCTTCAGTAAAGGTTGTCCTTGAAGTTTTGTTCAAACAGAAACTAAGATACTCTATGTGAATATGTTTCAAATGTTCAGATAAACGAAATTGCTGATATTCTAACATTTTTTCGGCAAAGTCAATATTTGTGTCAAATTTCACAACATAAAATTTGGCAAATATCATGATTTCTAGAGGAGTTCAAAATCTTGCTCTACACTTGCACAAATTTATTTCTGTGACGTTCCGTCTGACCAAAGTCAGTATTCTTCAGACAAGCATTTTGAAAATGTAACAAAAAGAAATTTACATGCAATATAAAAAGAGATCATCTAGTCTCATCACTCTCCCACTGTTTAACAGACATACTTAATTTAATCGATTATATATTTCGAAGCATTCCTCTCTTTACATTGCCTTTAAAATTTCTCATCACATTTTTAAAATGCTTGTCAGACGAAACGTTACAGAAATAAATTTGTGTAAGTGTGAAGCAACACTCTGAACCTCTAGTGGTCATAGTTACTCTTGCTACTGTATCCTTGCATGTACTGCATACGGATCCGCAAGCAGAAAGGCACAAAGAAAGGATAAGTAGTTAGTCCATGTCCCCCAGACCAATCATGATTTCACTGGAAAGTGAATCAATTCAAGAACAATTAAAAAAGGAAACTGCTTTTAATCAGAATTCAGGAAGACCTGGGTATTTGCACAAAGACGTAGCCTTTGATACAGTACATTAAAACTTTGTTTACTCACATGCAGATACCATTTCTAAGCCCGGGATGAGATTTTTGTCTAACAGTTTACAGATTTTATATAGACATGATTGGTGGAGGAAGCCATAACCATCGGTTGGTCACGTGCGACCCCTTTGCGCCGGCAATCCTTTCAGATATAATCATCTCGAACTGGATGTTAGCGTTATGCAGCTCAAAGCGTGTTCAACACCTTAATTGTCTGAGCTTACCAGAAAGCTTATCTTCTCTAAATTAAATATTAACAATGAATAAATGTCAAAAAGAATTGTTGCCGGCATTCAACGGAAATGGCTTATATCATAAAAAATTTTAGCAAATGGGCAATAATGATATACATTTAGCTAGAAGATTGGAATGTCCCTTTTTGAGTGTCTGGCAACAACCGAACAGTAGAAAAAGTGCCTCAAAGATTATTGGGAAAAAAAAACTCAGCTTCATAACACTAATATACAAAATTACTTGTAAAAATACAAGAAGCAATGAAGAAAAAGGTATAGATTGGAAATTTGATATATTGGATTTGATAACAAAACATAAAAAATAATATTTCATTAAGTGCATATAATGGATGGGATGAATACTGGAAAAAGTGCTAATTGCAAATACGCTCTAACGAATGAATCAACTGGCACCATTTATGTGACAGGAACTACTAGAAAGCAGCACCAATAACTGCACTTCAAGTTGGAAACATCAAAAACAAAACTGAACCTCTATTGCAGAGTACAATGAGTAGTATCCCAGTCCATAGTAAGAGTCTCTACCACGTCTTATTTGAAAATTCGCAAAATATCCTTCTTTTTCAGTTTTTTCCGAAAGAGATTTCCCAAAGCATTAATAAGCAATGAGTGAGGTGATGATACAGTGATTGATTGAAGAAAAACTTTGAACAGTTGAATCATTTGGCAAATATTGTGCTCTGCTAATGTCATTATTTTGCTCCAAAATATTGAGATTCACAATTTAGTGTTGTGAAACTCGCTGGTCTCTATGCAACTGTGCTACGAAACGCAGCACAATCATGATTTCAGACTTAAAGTCGCAGTAGAACATTACCACAGCTTTAAACTGATTTATAATATCACCATCGTATCCCTTTTGCATCCAATGCATCAAGAGTTCGATGTAAATGCTTAGGACTGACATACTTCTTCCTGTGAAAAAAAAGGAATTTGGTGAGATCAAGACGTCTCCAGTTAAGAGCCAGCACTTAGCATTTATTCCTTTTTTTCATCAAAGCTGTTTCAAGCATTTGAACTAGACATGTTGGTATTTGACTATTATCACAAATTTATCTTTGCAGACCTTATAACAGGGGTGGCCAAACTGCGGCTCTTTGAGACTTTGCTTGCGGCTCTTCGATGAATTAGCATTGGTGAATTAGACATGCATTTTCTCGATAAAAGTCAAAATACCGTTAAGTTTTGACAAACCAACACTTGAAGGAACTGCTTTAACATCATACCAACCTAATTTCAAACATCTTGCAGCCCAGGTGGAGACTCGCAGTATACCACGCAGCACTAATATTAATCAATAGCTACACTTCGTTGTGAGTGAATAAATTCGAATATCCTATTGTGTTTGTGTTGTGACTCTTTTAAAACTGGATTTTGTTATATGCTGCTCGAGCATGAAGCAGGTCTGGCCACCCCTGCCTCATAATGAGGAAACTAACGTTCACTAATTAAAGACTTATATAAACGAAGTATAATTTTAAGTGAAAGATAATGACGGGAGAACAGACTGAGCAAATTTTACCCCTGATCAGATACATTCCATATGGAATTGAACATCTTTAGTAGAGCGCAGAAAGGTTGGGACAGTGATGGGCTATGACTTTGTATTATTTATGACAGTTTGGAATTTTAATGCAGAATGGATGAGAATAAGCAGCCAATTCTATGCCGATTAAAAGCTTCCAAACCTGGATGTCATAGTCAAGTAGATTAGGGTAATTGACGAACCCTTCCCTACATTTTTGAATGATATAATGCTAAACAAGTGTAACGTTTGCATCACACTCTTATTTTAATGAAAAACGAAAATAACTTTTAAATAAAAATCATCACAAACTCACATTCAATTTATATAAAAAAAAACTATAAACTTCCAGTACTCACATGCTGGTTATATGTGGAATGTCTGTATTCCATATGATCCGACCTCGGCCAGTGATGACTAATTGAATTAGAAAAAGTAATCCTGCCTTGAACGCCTTTTCAAGCACATAATAGATAGTCCCGAGTACCGCCCTACCAGGCAAATATTCAGTGAATTCTGCTGCTTCATATGAGATTCCCTGGAGGAAAAATATTAAGAATTCCACTTTCTTGAAAAGTATGGACTGCTGATAATTTATCATAATTCAAATCAAAGATTTTCGAGGTGGGTACAGGCCAGATATGATACAAAATAATTTTTATAAAAATTCAGTGATATTTATTAACCGATGAGCAACCATGGGGACTAGATGGGACACTAGTGAAATTTACAAAAAATGTTCATATTATCATTGTACATAATTCATAGAAATGTCAGTGGGATTTTTTCTTTTCTTCAGGCATAAAATGTTCATATTGTTTCATTTGGTTGATTTTGAGCATCAGAATAGTTGACATTCTGCCTAATTATGGTTATTTAGTGGAGAACGATGACCCAGTGGTTTATCATGCTGGTATCATTGCAGGTTGAAGATCACAGGTTTGAGTCCTTGCGAGCCGGACTGGTTAATCTATGCCCACCATTCAACCCAAGGTGTAATAACCTGGGTAGGCTGAGTCGAACCGAAAAGATCATATCTTTCCAACAACTTTAACTCTGTTCGTCTATAAGGGGCTGCTAGTACAGGGTTTGGTCAGGGTGGAGTGGCTATATATATATATATAATATGTTATGCAAGCAACTCACCATCATACTCCCAGCAGGAAATGAGTAGTTGATGGCAATGATCCCAAACCCTTCATATCCTGGCAGGGATTCAGACAGCAACTGATATGACATCTTTCCAATATGAGTTTGTTGGCCAATAATCCTTAGATCAATAGGAAATTCTGCATCTGGATAAAATCAAGGGAACTATTAGTGTGCAACTTGGTTGCTTCCAGACAATCCGAAGCGATGATTTAATCTTATAGCAAGAGACTTGTCATGGATTATTGTCATTTTCAAAAATTTCTTCTTCACCACATTTCGAGTCGAGTTCTAACAAAATTCAAGTGTCGAGTCATTGTACTTCCAAGTAACAAGTCAATACCTAAATTTATCCAACAGCAATGGCAGATTTGCCTCATCTCATTCTGCAAGTTTGTTCCCTTTTAGAATCATTATCATGATATTAAGTTTACAAAAAAGACTTTCACAGACTTAGAAAAAATGTCTCTGAGATAAATACTGCACATAACAAAAAACATTTCAGTATAATTTGGCTAATTTCATGGAAAAGAATCAATCTCTACAATTTGTACATTCGGTCCTGAAAGAGGTCCACCGAGTAAGGGAATGCTTGTCTTTTTGTTTCATAAGTCACACGACACCAGGTTTTTTTTAAAAAGATGTTTGAGACTCCTCAACTTTGTAGACACAAAAAGAAAATCGAGTCTGATATGATATTGTTTTTGTGACTTGAAAACTAGATATCAGAAAGCAAATTGAAACTATATCATCAATAGACTTCCCATTTATTGTTACCTGTTTTTCTTGTCAACTCCACATAATTTTTTATTTTTCGGGATTCTCGTTCTGTTTTCATTTCCATTTCCCTCACTTTTTCTTCATATTCCTTCTTCATTTTCTCTTCAATTTCAGACCGCATTTTCTCGAATTCATCTTGTTTCTCAAGTTCTTTGTCCATGGGGGCCTGCGCTGGACCTAGTAAAAAACAATTAATAATAATAATCATAATAATTATTTATTTATAATTAATAATAAAATAATAATTTTTTCAAACTAATTTTACAATAATATGATTGAGCAGCTATTGTATAGTACCGTATTAACCACTTTTTCGCAACTTTGTGAGAAAAACTATAGATTTAACAATGTAAATACAAGATAAATCATAATTTTATTTTAATTTTTTTTTTATACATCTACATTTTATATAACGATTTTTTGTCATTGCAGTTCACTCTTAGCAAGGTGGTCAGGAACAGCAAGAAACTAATTAATGACCAGTTCAAAAGGTCATACCAGCAACTACGATAAAATATTTTGAACAGAACTGAACTTCTATTTAAAAGTGCAGTTAGTGGTATCTGCCCTGGGTGGTGGCAAAACCAAGGTTGATTTTATATTCTATGAAAATGATGACATCCTTACTTATACTGGGGTGTGGACAGGCATCTTCACCACCCGACCATTTATGTTTCTGGATTTGTTCAAAACTTGGTCGCTCTCGTGGATTAAATCTGAGCATCCAACCAACTAGATCTTTAAGATCACCTTCCAGTTTGCTCAGATCACATCTTTGATTTTGTTTTATATTATAGTTCCATGTATCTGCATCCATCCCAAAAGCATGCATTCCGTCTGTCCATATAAAGTAAATGACAAGTCCAGCTGAGAAGATGTCAGCTTGTTTTGATATGACATCAGCATTGTATGTTTCTGGGGCTCTCCAACCGTCTGTGCCGATACGTAAAGTGCTCAAATTAGTGACAGATCGACCACTTTTCATTTCTTTGCTTAATCCAAAATCTATCACTTTCAGTTGTTTTCCATCGTTCGATACCAGTATATTGTCAGGTTTTAGATCCCGATGAATGATATCGTTCTTATGAATATGAGCAATGCCATCGATAAGTTGCTCTATAAGTCTCTCCTTAACTCTTGTGCTATGTTTTGAACTTGTTATAAAGTTAGTCAGGTTCTGAGGGCCGCACAAACTCCATTGCAATGAATATATATTTGAATGGTGCACTGTAATATGTCCCATAGTCTATTATTTTCGCAACATTTGGATGAGGGCAAAGTTTGACCAGAATTTCTGCTTCTTTTCTATTTTGTTCATAAAATTTAATGAATTTCACAGCGATATCAACTTTTCCAATATCACCATACAGTTTTACTCCTTTACAAACATGGCCATCTTTTGAAATTGTTTCACTATGAAGCATGAAGATGGTGTCGGACAAAGCAATCGAATCTGAAAAACAAAAAAAACCACATTACATCAGTTGAACAATAAATTTGTTTTCAATCAAAGTCAAACCAGCCAAGGGTGTTGTGTTAGCATTCAAACATTTTTAAAATGTTCTTTTGTTTAGGACTTAACCTATTTGCGTCTATGATTCACTTGTCAACCCACATAAATATTAAATAATTTTAAGGTACGAAATAAAAGAACAGGGTATGGTACAGAATAAATATCAAAGTCTGAGAATTGAAAAAGAATTCAAACCCAATAATCCATACCGAAATACGATATCATGGGCTATGGAAGATACCGGTACTGTCCAACACACTGGAAATGTCCATCCATGGCACATACTGGACAAAAGAGAGAGCGCACAGGAAAGCTTATTTCAGAGGAGCAAGTGACGATGTCTTTTTAACTAAACTGAGTGTCGCGCTGAAATCTCACTCTCTCGTTTTGACCGTCGAACCAGACAAGATATTTAACTTAAAGAAATAGACAGAGCAGCCACTTGTTGAGTCGATTGTAAGTGATTAAGATTAGGTATATAGTTTGTATTAACAATATTTAAAAACATTCTAATATAATAAAAGAAAATCAATAAAATAAAAGAAACTTTTAATCACAAGCTAAAAGAATATTTAGGACAATATTAAAGTTTTGATTTTTGTCTGCATTATATAGGTTTTTTTGGTTAACATTTTACTCATTTTCCCTGTGCATGGATGTGAAAATATTTCAACTAACTTGGAATAGGATTGGTTTGTTTTCCTGCTGCATCATTTTTATTCCCTGCATTCGAAGATTCATCATCAGTTGGTTCACTGATTGAAGTTCTATCAAATGTTGCTCGACGTTGATCAAGTTTATGTCCTGAACCACCAGTGATGACATTGGTACCTTGTATATTGTCACCTATAAATTGGAAATATATGTTATCAATCACAGATCATTACCCGAGGTCAATTATTTCAATTTTATAAGAAAATAATATAATGTATTGCTGTTTTGTCCTGCACCTTGTCTGATGCTATGGCCCAGTTTCCATTATATTAACATTGAAAGTTGAAGATTTCCAAGCCCTTTTTGATTTCAAAGCAAGATGAAACAATACGGGCGCAAAATAACTATGGTTTGCTTATTAGTAGCCAGCCACCTAATAATGGAACCTTGCTAAGATAATCAACTCAAACGAGATAAAAGTATTCGACGCACACCATTCCCAACAAAAAAATCTGATTCAGGTAAATGTGAGCACTAGCAGTATATAGCGATAAATATAACCCCCACCTCCAAAAAAAAAAGAGAATTGGATATTGATATCTTAAACCTGTAAATGGGAAATATCACAAATCTTGGCACAGCTCATGGAAAATTTTCATTTTTTTATCATTTGTGAACTAAATCATAAACAGGATGTGATTTTTCAGCTTGAATACAGTATGTTTTTCAGAACAACCCAATATGCAGACACTTTTTTATTGGTCAGTCAAACCCCCACAAGGTGGCAGAACCTTTATTTCATTCGGGTGTCTGAAATATCTATGACATTCTTTTAACAAGACTAAGAAGACTTCAAAATCATCTGCACTGCTAGGGATAGCGAATTCGATGATTTATTTCATATGGCCTAAATTCTATTAAGCACACAAAAAGATTTCAACCTGCCAGTGTTTTGTTTATTATAAAATTAAATTTAATGTGGCCTTTCTGATGACAATGGATATATAGCAGAGTTGATATTAATCGGAAATAGTTTACAAAATCATAATTTGTAAAATATGTGTCACTGATCGAACTCGTCGACGAGACGTGGTCCATCTGTGGCTCATGCTGGACAAAATGAAATATCTGATTGGAATGGTTCTCTTTCAATGAATAAATTCGTGAATGATTTTTCATGAAATAAAATTTTATGGTGTCATTTCCCGATCAAGTTCAATAAAGAGTTCAATAAAGAATAGAAAACAAACTATTTTTATAAATAACGAAGCACATACGCGACCACACAAATGGCCACACTACACATTTGCGTAGGTTGCGTTTTTTCTGGGTTTGTTTTATTTTACTTCTGCGCTTTACGCAAGCAAGGTTATATTGATTGTTGGTGAATAATGATGGCACTTTGACCTTATAACTGCTATGAATTAAAGCAAAGGCATCAATCCAAAAAATAAAGTCGTTTCAGACACCCAAAGAAAAACAAGATATTGTTGCACTAATCAGTTTACTAGATTTGTCTTGCAATAAATTTATCATATGAACCTGATTTCCTCATCTCACCTTGTTTATTATGAAAATTTTGAGCTTGAACATTTTGTACATTAAATACTGTTGGAACAATAACAGCTCCATGTTTTCGTGATTCTGCTATAATTGATCCAAGATTTTCCATGAGATTTTGACCCAGAGCCTGACTCGTATCGACGTCAGACCTTTGTAATGCATTTTGAGATGTCGTCAGATGATTAGAGGTTGAAGGTTCATCGATTTCTTGTATCTTGGCAGATTCAGCCATTTTAATCGCAGACAAATAGAATAAGGCTCAGTGGTTCTTTTTTAAATTTTAACTATTACCTGAATAATAAATACAAAGTGCGTCATTGTCATTTTAATAAACGAAATAAAAATAAGGATGCCCCTTGTGCCTTTAAAAGGCCGAGGAAAAATGAGGACAGTGGGTTGTGGCATGCTTTATGGTTATGCCATATGTTCAGCTTTTTTCTCTCAAAAAATAAAATCCCATCCCAACCCGGGGAAGCAGACATTTTTGTTTAAATCGGGCGAAGAATGCATTTCAATCGCCTATTAACAATGGGATGGCCATCACGTTTATGACCATTTCCGCGAATTTTGCTTCGAGTAACAGATTACAAAAACAGATAATTTTTCCGGGATAATGCGCAATGTAATCTGCTAACTATTTCTGAGAATTTTTATTCAATTTCCTGTCTGCTACTTCGCAACATAATTCGCAATCACGTAAGGTTTCGATAACTTTTTGCAAGCAAATTCCTAACTCTCCCACAGCCATACATGCTTTTTTCATGCCATAATGGCCAAAATAAGGTCCTTTCTGCTAATGTGATATTTTCACTTTAAATGACAGTCGACAAATCAATAAAATCTCATTTTATTATTGAATAAAGATGGATACGGTACTGGGTGCCTTATTGCAACCCAGAATACAACACGCTTTCAGATAGAGGCCCTAACATATCAAACAAACTGCAGAACCGACACTAAATAAAACGATAGAAAATCAGGAGGAAAGATAAAATTTGCAATAAGTTCAGAGTTTAAAACACTAACTTAAAAGAGTAAAGCCAGTACCGGTACAGGGTACGGTACCGGTACAGGAGCATGTTTAGCCACCTACGGTACCTTACTAACTCAAAACGGAAGCACACGCGCAATCTTTTTTTGTAGCAGAATGGTAACTCCATGTTGTTATTAATATTTTATCATACGGAAATGAGAAATAAAAGATTAATGCAATCAAAATGCAACAAAGAAAATGCGAAAAAAGCAAACCGGACCTTTGCAGTTCAGAGTTTGCCAAACACTGAATCCATAAATATTTTTGGGGAATACCCGGTAATATTATTCATGAAGTCATAACATAAGTAAAAGTTCAAAAAAATGGAGTTTTTAACGTGGTTATGACGTAACATTTATTAGATTTAAATGATCGTCATCGATCATCATTCTGGAGACGACGAGCGAAAAATGAGTGGCGCGGAAAAGTATTGAGGTAAGCAGACACGTGTTACACTCATTGAATGTTTCTTCAAAACATATTCTCTGGCACGTTTTTAAACTTTATTTTAGGTTTTGTTTGCTTTCCTGGTAACTGTGTGGTGTGATATTTTTATTTGTATCACCTTTTGTGTCGAAATGGATAAAATGAACTTACTTTCACAGTATGCAATTAACAATGTTTACAATTACACCGGTATCTGATAACGAAACTTTTCCCGTGCCTTATCATTTCATCCCGTGTAGAACATATGAAATTATAAATTGTAGGACTTATTCAACCTATTTTAGGCCCTGAAATCCTTTTTGCACAAACCTTTTTCTGCCTCCGTCGCGATTTTTTAGAGCTTTTATAGATAGCAATATATGATAAAAAAGCCACTTTTCAGAAACATTTTTTTTTCTGTGGTACCCATTATGACGTCATAATTTTGGCATCGAAAATTTTGCCCCCCTTCAAGCAATACGGCGCGTACCTCGCTGGAAAAATCCACCATCAAAAAACGTGAGGAAGTGTTGACAAAACCTATCTTAGACGACCTGTCCACATATTCACTACCAATAAAATCTGCCCAATACGATGAGGGTCGAAGGTCGAACCCATAAAATGCTACAGGTATTGTAAGTGTATTCGCGCCGCTGAATGATGTAGCGATTCCAATATCAGTAAATCATTAGAGACGGTATTTCAACTGTTCAAACATTTTATTTCCAGACATATCAAGTACAGATATCAAACAAAGACTTCTTCTTATTTGAATTTACTCATTTCGAGGGCTTCTTAAATAACCAAAAAAGCATTTTGTTGAGGTTATATCGAATTCCTGATTCACAACTAACTCGAAAAGCAGTACACACAAACAGGATTTAAAAACATTCTCCTATGCTGCTTTTGAACCTTTTTAAATGTATTCTAGGGTTTGTTTGCTTTCCTGAAAACTCTGTAATGTGGTATCTTTATTTGTATCCCTTATGTGTCAAAATAAACTATGTCTATTTTTTTCACTCTATTTACTCCCCATTTGCCTAGCCAACCATTGAAATTGAAAAGCAGAGTGCTGGGCGTCATAGTCACAAAACATCTAATATGGCGATTGGCTAGATTCAATTTTAATTCAATTCAATTTTACCTGTCGAGCTGCACTATAATAGACCAGACTTCGGCTAAACATCTCTTATGAATTTCTGCCACAAGTTTATTTAATTCCGACAACAAAAGAGCCACAGATGAAACATGAATAGGCGTTAAATCAGCCCAACCCAAAAAAATACTTATTGACACATCCTAGCATGTGGACATTCACGAAAGTATATATGTAATCTAATATTCGAATGCCCTAGCCAGTATTATAAAGATAAAGTTTTCATATACAAGGGTGTCAAGGTCCTACTTCAGATGTGAAAAGTGGACTCGAATTTTCAAACCTTTGAACTTCGGAAATAATTTGATTCTTCGAGACAGTAAGACCCCAGCTAACTTAAGCAATGTGAAACTGTTTTCAGTCTCTCCATCACAAATTTTACTTTGTAAGATACGAGTAACAAACAGACCGATCATAACCATAAGTGATCCATTCCTGACAAAACATTCAAAGGATTTAGGTACCAGTCCTTCAAAATATTTTTCATATACAAGGGTGCCAAGGTGCAACTTCAGACGCACAAACTGAACCTTCGAACTTCGGAAATAATTTGATTTTTTGAGACAGTAAGACCCCAGTTAAATGAAGCAGCGTATAGTATTTTCAGTATTTCAAATTTTACTTTGCAAGATACGAGTAACGGACCGATCGTAACCATAAGTGATCCATCTCTGACAAAACATTTAAGGGATTTAGGTACCAGTCCTTCAAAATATTTTTCGTATACAAGGGTGCCAAGGTGCAACTTCAGACGCACAAACTGAACCTTCGAACTTCGGAAATAATTTGATTTTTTGAGACAGTAAGACCCCAGTTAAATGAAGCAGCGTATAGTATTTTCAGTATTTCAAATTTTACTTTGCAAGATACGAGTAACAGACCGATCGTAACATAAGTGATCCATCCCTGACAAAACAATTAACATTTAAAGGATTTAGTTACCAGTCCTCAAAAAATTACAGCTTCAGGATCGTGCTACCTTTTATAGAATTGTTTTAAAGCTTAATTTCAACTACCAAAGTCTCATAGGGCTCGCATATTGTCATTCCATCCCATGTGGAACATATGATGAACAGGTGAGGTTATCGAGCATAGTCCCAAGGCTGTGGCTTGCATGGCCTCAATCAGCGGCACCCCGCAAGTATTGAGCATTGAAAAGCAGAGTGCTGGGCGTCATAGCTAAAAGACACCATAATCAATTTTACTTAACGAGCTGCACTAAAATAGACCAGACTTCGATTATATAGGGATTTAAGTAAAAGTCCTTCGAAAATTTCAGTTTCAGAATGTGCTACCTTTTAAAAATTGTATTAAAGTTCAATTTCAACTATCAAAGTCACATAGGGCTCGCATATTTTTACAAACATGGAACGAAGTTTTTATTTAAAGCATCCTCGGTTCACATGAAAAGTTTCGCTTTTATCTTGAACTGAAGTCCTTAACTAGTGTCCATCTCTTCTTGTACTGTTTCAGACACAACATCGATTTTCAAAGGTCTGACAACTTTCGAGACTACAGCTGTGGTTCCGGGCTTGAATTGATAATTTCCTTGCCTGGCAAACGAAAAAATGTCAATATTTATTTTCAGATGAGAGAACCACGTGTGACAATATGAATGATAAATCTCGACATTACCATATTTTTTTTAGCATTATCGTTGACTTGTTCCAGCAACTGACTATTTGAGTGAGAAAATCCTAGAAAGGACTAAATCAACATAATAAGTACAGCGAGTGATATCTGCCCTTGGCGTCGATTAAACGATCTACCACTTCTTTGTTACCTTCTAGCGAAACTATCTGCCGACTTTTGCGACATACTAGAAACTCTTGAGGGCAATTCTGAAGCAGGCACGTCAAAAAACTCAAATGTATGTGTGGGCATTGAGGTAACCAGAAGCAAATAAGTGTGGTAGAAAAGCTTTACAATTGATGATTCAGTTCTCTATGGGATGTTTAATACTTGGGGCATCAGCAGAATGTCAGCTACTCTGCTACCCAGACACCAGGAGAAAATGGGTTTCAACCGGAAGAAGATTTAGCAAATGGGTGAGAAAGATAAAAATGTCTCTTTAAGAAAAATGGAAAAAAAAAAAGGTTCAAAATCATCAATACTGCTATGAAATAGCAGTGTTGATGGTTTTGAAGCTTTTTGTCTGTTCGAAAAAATCCACAAGAGCATTTCGGACACCTGGAGGAGAACAAGATTCTGTCACCGTGGGGGTGCAGTTGCTGGTTTTCCATTCTTTTATTATTGAAATTCACTCTGTGAGCACGGACGGAAGCAGTGCCCAAAAGGAACCAACTTATGTCAACTTACTTGCAAAGAGCTACTGAAAGATGTAGTATCAGCAACTGCATTCTGAGCGAAAAACATCCCAAACAAAACTGAATCGCCATGGTAAAGTGCAGTGAGTGGTGACTGCTCTGGGTGATGGTTAAAACCATCTACCACTTGTGAAACTTCTCTTTTTCATAGCCCTTTACCGTATTAGTTGATTCCTTCACAGTAGGGCTTGGCAAAAACCGAAGCAGTTAGAATTTGATTTGAATAATTTTGTTCGAATCGAATCACAAATTCGATGTAAATAAGAAATATCTCATTTTTACTATTACAACATTTGAAACCATAAAATTTATAGTTTATATTGTATATTTAATTTACACTCTGTGTCTAAGAGCAACAATTTCCCTATTTTCACGACAAAATATATTCGATTTTTGTTAAATTTGATTCACGATTGATTTGAATATATTGTGCTTCGAATCACCGAATCGAATTGCCCAGCCTTACTTCAGAGTCCTTCTCTCATCCTTGCTCGAAGTGAATTTCCAATAGAGAAATGAAATATCAAGCACTCAAAAAGTAGAATACGACACTCACCTAACTCCCTTTAAGTTAGCGATGTCGTAGGGTCTCAAATATTCCACTTTATTTCCTTTGCTTATGACGCAAAGATCAACATTCGAACCAGACCCGAGATCGTTGAATATTCCGGCCGCAATTGCATCCCGGACTAATTGCATTGCTTCTTGTTTCTAGAGAAAAATGTATATATTTGATTCTGAATCATTATCTTTTGGTTATACAAATTACTGTACAGGTTCATTTCAACCATTTTTTTTTTTTACAATAATAACATTGCTACGGCTCGTCTGTTGCTTTTTTTAATAGCCACTTCTTAGAGGGGATCACCCTGTCCAAGGCAGCCACTTATAGATGGACAGGGTTACAATTGCTGGAAAGATATGATCTTTTCCTGTTCGGCTTAGTCTACTCAAGTTATTACACCTGGGTTGAGTGAAGGGCATAGAAAAGCGAGCCAAACTCGAACCCCGAGATCTTCAACCTGCAATGCCAACATGTTTAACCACTAGGCTATTGCACCCCAGATGGCGAGGGGGGCCTTATATCCAACATCAGTTAGGTACAGACCTTTTGTAGGGACTAAATGTTCCGATACCGATTCAAGGTCCGATATTTATGTTTTTAACCGATATTGAGCCAATATTGTTTTATTATACTCAATACTTCCCTGAATTCCTCACAATTAAATAAGACTAATTGAATGGAGCAAAACACAGTGATATTTACCATACATTAGCATCAACCGCAAAGAAGTCACAATGCCAGATTACAAACACTATACCAAATAAGATATGACATCATTTTTAACCTGCGGGAGAGGAAAGCCGAGAATAACAGCTTAAACCATATGGCGAACCACGACCTCTCGTTCAGATACCAGTTCTGATGGTTTTTGGCTTCTCATATTTCTCATTTTTTCCTGTGCATTGACCTGGTTGGTGGAGGAAGCCGTAAGCAGCGCTTACATGAACCACCGTGCAACGCGAGGCCCTCCAGCATACCTCTCCGCATATAATTATCATCCCTTACGGGATTCGAACCAGCATCATGACAACCAGAGATGCGTAGCTCGAGGCGTATTCCCAACGCTTTCACCGATTTGAGCTAACCAGGCACTCCCAAATGTATTATCATTATTACCCCCACAAGTAGAAAAAACAACAGTGGAAAAAGATCTAAATGTTTTTTGAGAGTGTCTGGTGGCAGCAAAACTGTAGAAAGGGGTGCAAAAATAATCAATACAGCTTTGAAAATAGCAGTAATTGATGGTTTTGAAGCATTTTTGTCCTTCCGAAGAAAATGGGCATGAATAGCTCTTTGCTATTGAGTGGCCTTTGGTTAGTTTCCCTTTTGGGAGCTGCTTCTGTCCTTGCTTAGAGTGATTTTCAATAAAAAAAAAATAAAAATTCTGCTACGAAATAGCAGAGTTGCTGGTTTTGAAGTCTTTTTGCTCCTCCGAAGAAATGACACGAAAATACTTCAGACACCCAAATAAAAAAAGAAACAAGATTCTGTAACCATTCATTCGCAATGAAGGGTTTGAAGAGGATGAGCCATACCTTCATGTTGGGAACATATCGAGCTTCAAAAGTTGCCATCGCTGCTAAAGATCCAGATCCTGGAAAATGAGGAGACAAATTTATGCAACATGATGGGCCAGTGGTTAGTATATTCGTCAGAATATTCGAATCATGAATTATTCGATTCGATATCTGCAATAATTCAAAAATCAACAAAATAATTTTCTTTCGATTTCGAATCTCCAAAATTACTCGATTCAATTCTGAAACCAAAAGATATTCGATTCTGGCCACCCCTAGTGGTTAGTTGGCAGGTTTTTGTAAAAGGTCAAAGATCTTTGGTTTTTATTCCGATTGAGAAATTTATGAGAAAAAAGGTAGAGCTTATTCAAAATTACTGATTTTTTTTGAATAAACATGCGAAATCCCGACATATCCGGCAAAAAGGTACAAATTATTCAAAATACTGATTTTTTTGAATAAAATATGCGGAAATCCCGACATATCCGGCCAAAATTAGTGTTCAAAGCCAAATTTTAAACAAATCATGGATGTGAATACTCATATTATACTCAAGAGCGGTATCCATATTCATTCAAATCTTGATTAGAGATGAGCCGATGTATCGGTACTGGTATCGGAAAATTTTCATCACCGTTACACCTTTATAACGGAGCATACGATTCCGCTTTATTTACTGATAATTAAAATGGAAAGACCTCGCCTTCCACTGCTCTGAAAAATATTGGAAACAGGGCATGCCTCGCTCCTGTGAACAATTTTATTTACGTAATGTAACCATGTGGGCGCATAAGTATGTGGATTATACAAAAAGATCTGTAACATATTTAACAAAGTACTCGGTACTTGTATTGTGGTATCGGCCCATCTCTAATCTTGCTTCTTCTACATGCAATATTTTCTTTGCCGTAAACTCTGATTGGATTATGGACTGGAGCGCGGCAGAATCGAATATTTGTTGGATTCAGAATCGAATCGAAAAATTTTTTACGAATCAAATATCTGAATCAGCATATTATGATAAATAGAGAAGAAGATTTTTTCAGGCAAATTGTTAAAAGACCACAATAAATAAATAATTAGCAAAAAAAATGAAACGAAAAAATGAGATTCATCCTCAATATTATAGTGATTCAGTTTTCTTACCCATAGTCACATATGGTAAGCTGTCTGTGGATCCGTGTGGATGTATAGTTAATAGATGAGGAGATCCTGCATAATCTTACACCTCCAAGAACCAGAGCAGGCAACTGACGTAGCCCTGTTATAAAACAAAATAAAGACTGTCATTGCTTGACTTAAGTTAAGGCCTCAATACACGCTTTGTAGGTTTCATTTTCCTATGTTTGTTAGTTATACGCCTTTTTTACACTAGCAATGCATTTCCTTAACGTTTTACAACGCAATCGGAGAGCTATGCAAGTTAACATGGGTGCATGTTTTCGTTGCATATGTCTGCAAGTGGCTAGTTTCTACTGTGACTGGCATTTTAATGCAAACAAAATACAGATATGCATTGCTTTTTCTGTTTTGCTACCTAAAACAATAACACAAAGCAATGGTATATGATGCACATGCCATTATTATACCTAAATTTACAACATATATTTTGCCAAATGTAAAATTTGAGAATTTTTTTTAGTATGGTTTGTTTGGTAGGTCAGCACACATAATACATGTATATTATGTTTTAAAACTGGTTTGCTTTAGGTTTTGCGTACACGTTCCTATATCCTGAATATTCCGAGCACTTTGTGTCAGTGTGTATTGAGGTGTTGTGTTTTCCTCATTTTGTGAAGCATTGTATGTCCGGGAAATCGAAATAAATTGATAGTGATTTGAATAAATGTTATATTCGTTTTTTTTTTTAAAAACGTATTAAATTAAGTTTTTTCGTACATTCCCGCACTATGAAAAACAAGTTTCTTCCGTCCTGCTCTACCTGATATCTGAACAAGTATTGTTTCATCAAATCAGCATTCGATTTGCAGTTGCCACCCTAAGCAACTTACTCTTCCAGTATCGAGTCGATGCAAACTCAAGATTCGATGAAATCATTTGCGTTGTACATTTCTGTGTCGGGCCGCCGTTCCTGCACCGCGCAGCAGCTGAGGAAGGATAGAAAAAAAATGATTTAAGGTGTGCCCCTCTAGGTAAGGTCGAGAGGGGAACAAACTAATGACCATTTATATCGCAAAAAACGTAGTGTCCAATAAAATATCCAATAAAATAACAAAAGTCCTGTGAGTGGCATCTGCCCTGGGCAATAGTAAAAACTTGAATAAATACACCTCAGGGTAACAGAATCTTGTTCTTGAAAAATTTCAAAAATCTTGCTCTGGATTTATCAAAAACTTCATAATAGCAAAGACACTGCTATTTAAAACCAACATTGATGATTATGAAACCTTTTGCGCAACTTTAATACCGCTATCAGCAGCTACATTTCAATAAATTTAATCTTCTTCATGAAAGTGGATACCTAGCACTTTAATGCTAAATCTTAAAACGTTTTTTTTTTTTTTATTCATTGAAGTTCATTCAGAGCAAGGCCACAAGAGACAAATCATACTTGAAAATTCTCCTGAAATGCAGGAATAAGGAACTAAAGAACCCCCTCCCATCCCTGAATGCATGTCTATTAACGAGAGTTTTTAAAGCCTTAAGTTCAGTTTTTTTCGCCAGTTATGTTAAAAATGGAACACCATCTTGTGGTGTGGTAACAGAGTACATACAAATCCGCGGACAGACACATTTTCAAATCCCACCCAACCTTGTTCGTTTCAATCCCCCATCCTCAACTAGGCCCCTATGAACAGATCCCCCGAATTTTGCATTAAACTCATGGCCAAACAGATATTACAGGTTTGTTTTTAAACCCAACGGAACATATAAAATTGTTTACCTTTTTGTCCGCACTTTCAAATTGTCATAAATCAAGTTCCGATCTAATAAGTTCGACCATTTTTCGACAAAAGTAGTATGCATCCATCGAATAAACAACGTATTTAAATATAACATCACTAAATATTCGGGTGCGATGTAATTGAATTTTTTGAACAATTTTTATTATCAGCAACAATATTTCCTTCTGTAGCGCGAGTATCAGCTCCAAGAATCACAACCATCACGCGTATACAAGTCCGCAAATAGTTGTTCCAGTTTTTTTACCGCCCTTGGCAAAGCGAACCCTTTCTTTTCAAGATAAGGCATTCCTGAAAAAAGGATACATTTTTAAGTCCTGTATTAAGTGAAATAATCCCCGAGTGTGAGAAAAGTAGTTTTCCCAGGGGGAGATATCACTTTCTCAGTTCTCTGAGAATGTATTTCTGCTTGGGAGGGCGCAGATTGTTTGGTAATATATATTTTAGTTCATGTATGTTTCATCACCATGATAGTGGTGAATATGAATAGTGTTGAATCGCAGTTTTGCAGGAGAATTCCTCGTTTGGAAATTGAACTACAAATCCATTACTTTTATCTCCCTATAGACGAAAAAAAAAAGTTTTAAACCATCATTTCCTAGCCCATCAATCTTCCCTAGCGGGATTGATTGATTTTGAATCTTTTTTCCTAGTCGTTTTGTTACGACCGGACTCAGAAGGCTGGACGGGGGGGCATCCTGGACAAAACGAGAGACAAGATATTTTTATCTTGGGGGGGTACTCAAAATATATCATAAAAATAAGCTCAGTTACAGAGTTTTCTTCTGATGGAGCACAAAATTTATATTAAATCCCTGATGGTAGCTTTTTCCGAATGATACACCTTTCCAAGTGGTGGAAAAGAAATTGGTTCGGACGGCGATATTCCGAATGAAATTTTTAAAAAGGGTTTCGTTTCAGGGTATTTGTAACTACACGAGTGACCGGTAAACCATCAAAATTCTGGGAGCGTTATATTGATACTTGGGGCGCGACCCCTATATGCGTAATAAAGCCTGCTGGAATGATTCTGTTAAACCGTCAAAAAATTGACCAGTCAGATAGGTTGCGCGTTTTGTGATCGGATGTTTCCAGAATAGGATTTTCCTTTTAGTTTGGGAAAAGAAAAGGGCAATCTCCTCTCTGTATTTCTCGTGAAAAACTGAATTCTTCATCATTTTCGTTAACAATTGTATCAAGAATAACCAAGTATGCTCTTGTTTATAATTAATCTAAGAAACTTAATGCTTTGCGTCCTAGATTATTGATTAACTGGCGAGTTTTTTGTGATCCGCCCCCTGAAGTCTCATCTCAACAAAGCGGCACATACCTAGCTGTCCGTTGAACTACTACCTTGTGTAATTTTCAAACGCGAATCCTCCCTCCAGGGCTGAACCAGTGCATTGACAGTATGCCATATTTTTAACACTAGTTTCAGAGTTAAATAAATATAACTATACTCAGTCTAAATATTAAAAATATACAGGAGTACTAAAGTTATAAAAATCAAATGCAAGTAACAATAAAGATAGAATATTTACAAATAGTGGAAAGTAAGTTACCAAAGTAGTGCCTTTGTGGACAAGTTGTTTTTTTTATTCTAAAAACAGGGCATATTTAAATAAAATAAGAATTATACTACCAATGCATTTATAGAAACTCACTCAGAAATGACTAAAATTTCGGCAGTACAGTTTGTGATGGTTACAATCAGGTGACTGCTTTTGGCATCATTTAAAACCAATGCCTTTGAGACAAAATATCAGAATGAAATAAAATAAATGATATCCGGCAGCGTCTATAGTAGAATGAAATAAAGGCTGTTCCACCCCCTCAACACATAACAGATACTATCCACTGTAGTCTTATACTATAGCTGTAGTTACAGTATCCTTTTGGGATGTTTTCATTGCTTGCAGGGCGCAGTTCCAATATTGTGTTTTAGCATTTTGGCCGTAATATAAGTAGATTTTTGGTCAGCCTCCTTTCTAGGTACTGCTAAGGGTCTTTTTAGACAACCATGTAAAACTTGGTAGTTAATATGGAAACATGCCCTGAAGCACAAATTAAATTTTTATAGATATGTTCTGACGTTTTTTCTCTAAGCATCGCAGACCTAACTATTGAGAACAAAGGGAAATGAAGCCTAGAGAAGCAAGGCAAAATTGGAAATCAAAAGTGAACTACTATATGCACTTTTACCTCTACAAATCACGATTTAGTTTTCTATCAACCGCATTAATTAAGGAATTGTAGATATTTTTAATAACAGTCCCCCTACATCGTCCTTTTTTTCTATACAATCTTGATATGTGTTGAAAAGAGTCACTGGGGATAATAAAAAAGAAAAAATAAGGAAAAAAATACACCAAATAGTCGATTTTTTCATTATAGCTATTGAGTTTTGAATATTAGATTAGATAAAAAATGCAAATGGGGCGTCCATGATATGTCCATCTAGAAATGTTTAATGCTTGTTAAGTGAACCATAATAATACGCCTTTAAACTTGTAATATGGCAAAATATTAAATAAAAAATCTGATCAAATAGAGATGAAATCCAGTTATTTTTCCGTAAAATCAATTGTATTATAGCGGCAATTTTGAACTAAACTTTTCAATCAGAAATTCTATTATGCCAAGCAAGGGCCGACTGATGAAACGTGCCTTGGCGACACATTCCATCGACTGACTCATACTTGGCAAAACATGTTTAAGACAAGAAATGACTGACTGGAAATTCTGGTGCCAAGGAATATTGAAACATCTGATTGAAATGTAACTTTTGGTTATACATGTTCGCAGGTTTGGAAGATCTTGGCTCGAGTCCCAGTCAGTCCGGCTCGTTAATCCCTGCCCATCACTCAACTCAGGGTCGGTTAAGCCGAACAGGAAAAGATCATATCATCCAGCAATCAAACCCTGTCCGTCTA